>CAOJBJ012103892.1:0-14602 GCA_948291685.1 Euphorbia celastroides | reverse complement strand
AAGACTCCGCTGATTTACTTGACCAATTTTGTAGACGGGATTTTATACCAAGAATCCGGCTTTTTGCACCCCACCTCGATCCAATCGTTGATTAATTAATTAATACTTAATTAAATACACATTTTGAGATAATTAATGGTTAGATTGGGATGGAGTGCAAAAAAACCAGGCTTTTTGTATAGTTTCCCTTTTAGACCGTGTGCTGGGCAGTATTTTAGTTAAATAAACCACTTGGACAGCATTCTAGTTAACGGCTATCCATGTTTGACTCGGTCAAATTATTACGCGTACAGGTCACGCTAAGTTGGCGGTGTTCTGTTATAAAAACGCGCCATCACATAACCGTCTCTAGATTTTAATCAATTCTGACCGTCCATCCTCACTTTATCAAATTGATCTCAGCCTTCCATTTTCTCTCCTTTATCTATAAATCATTGTTCCAACCACCGGTAAGTTTCATTGCGCAGAATTTTAAGTTGTTTGCATGTTTTCTTTCGTCTTTTTTGCTGTCTCTGTTTGATGTTTGTTTGGTTAAGTTCATGGATTTCAGTTTATTAGGGCATCTACTGGCCTTTAGCTTCTCTGCTACAGGGGTTCTAGGGTTTCTGCACTTGTTCTAAAGATATGCATTTTTCGGCAGATTATCTCGTTTGAATCGATTCAGAAAGCGTTGGAAAATTCTACGTATTTGAGTGATCTTCTTGAAGAATTCAAATTTCCAGCATTCGGATGTAGATATGATATAAGTATTTTTTGCTTGGTTAAGTTCATGGAATTGTCTGTCGGCGTGAGTTTTTCTGCTACATCGGTTGTTAGATTTCTGCTCTTGTTTCTGATGATATGCTTTTTTGGGATATGATCTTGCTTAAAGCGATTTAACGTGTCTTGGTAGTTTCTGGCGATTTTAGCCATCTTCATTCAAAATTCATAATCGGGAGTGATCGGATGTCTGATATGGGATTCAGATTGATTTGGAGTTAATGTGATTCCTATTGTATTATAAACGAGGCTAGGGTAAAAATCCTTATTGGAACGGAAGCTTGAAGGATGTCAGTGATGGCCGATTCATATCGGTTACAAGTTATATGATTTGTGTAGTATTAATCACGGGGCTAGGACATAAGTAATTATTTGAAGTGGAGTTTCTGCCGCCTTTTCATCGGATTTTGGATTTTTTTCTCCAGGATTAATATTGTTTTGATTCTGTCATGGATGAATCCTTTTTGAGACGAGAGTTGAGTCAGGGATTGTGTGCTAATAATACAATCTTCAGTTTATGGTCGGCACTTATGTGTGTGTTCTTCAGATTTTTTTTTGCTTCATATGTCTTTCATGGATGATCTCTTTTACGGAATGAAAGCAAATCAAGGTAAACCGCTGAGGATGGCAACTTTCAAGGAAAGGTCTGTCAATTTTAACTATGACTGACAGTTTTGTTTATGCTCGGTAATCATTCTTAAGATTAAGATGTGTTGTGAAAATAGATTTGGAAATCATGCCTTTGTCTAATTGCGAAGAATTCGCGTAAGTTGATGATTGGGGTGCTATTGCTGTTTAATACACCAACCTAGTTGGTAGTTGCTGCTTCGTGTCCTTTTCCTGAGCTTTGGAATCTAAGTTATTAAGCGTATTTTCTCAGGGTTTTCAGTTCAGTTGAAATACAATCATGTTCACAAAGACAAGCTGCCAAGTATTTGATTTGCTTTACATGCATATGTTGTTGTTTGTATTCTATTTAGAGCCCCTTATCCGTTCTTTGGATATTTTGTGCGTTGAGAAAATCAGAAGCTTGAGGTATTGCTACTGATTTTTTTTCATACCAATTGACGAATACTAGTTTGTGATGGATTGAAGGGTATTTTCTGGGGCCTAGTTTATATATAATTGAGTTTAGGAACTTGTTGGGCAGTGGTGGATTTTATGCGTGCTAGTTGTGTTTTATCAGAAATTAATGCTAGCTTGTTCTGGTTTATCAGGAATCATTCCTAGGTTGGACAATTTCTTTGGTTTATGAGTGGAAATTGCCTTGGTGATCGGGTAGCAACGTGTTCTGGTACCATTTTCTGCTTGTCATTCTTCAAGTATATTGTGCAGTAGGATGCTATTTTCTCTTTATTTGTGCAGATAGAAATTTTATTGCTTAGGTTTATATACTGACGGTGCTGGTTTTTGCGCATAAATGAATAAATATCTCGAGCATTTGGATTATTTTGATAAGCATGATCAGTTTCTGTGTTTTATTCAATGTGTGATTGCAGGGAGTTTTCTTACTTTGCCTTTTGTTTTGTAAATTGCATGTTTTAATGTAGACAGTGGTAGAATTATTATTAACCGTCAGCTGTGTTTCTCACCCAGATATTGATACCATTTTGCATGGGGAACGCTTGAATGATGAGGGAGTGAACTTATTTATTGCATTCTTTTTGTCAGTTGTTTTGTTTATAAAGAGTCACCAATTGAGTTACTTGAGTTGTATGTTTCAGGATCTGTGATCTGTTTTAAGTGAAGGATTCTGATCTGACTAAGGGTTGTCAGGAAGTTTCTTTTATTCTGTTTGGCCTTCAGTTTGACCATTTTGTTCCTTTTTTGTTTAAGGTTTAGAGCTAAATGTATTGTATTCTTAGGGTCCAGAAAGCTGAAGAACTGATAAGAATGAGGGTCTGAGCTCGCGAGGATCCAAACATAAACTTTACCTGCCTGTTCTTGTTCTTTGTCAATTTTTTTTTTCTAGATTCATTTTATGATGCGAGGTGTGGAGTTGGATTTGTGTTGGCATTAAGTGATAAGGGGCTCTCTAGAGTGTCAACCTCTTTCTATGACGAGGGGGTAATCCTTATTCAGTGATTGTCTTCAGTTACCTCTTTAGTATTTAGCTTATTCTATTTCTTAGTGATGGCAAATTTTTCTCTAAATCAGTTTAATTACATTTTTTCAGGATTGCTATTTACTATCGTTGCTATATTCTCAGGAAGTGTCTCTTTGTTCTCCTCTTATCTAGCCTCTCAATTTGATCCGTTTATCACTCCTTAAACGAAACTATGCAAAATTAACTGTGACTCTTCTGCATCTCCTAACATATTTTTAGTTTGTCCATGTATTTCTCCCTTTGTAGAGCAACTTAAAAAATGAAGACGCCGAGATTTGGATTGTTAATGTAGAGAGGTGTCAGTTTCAGATGATTGGTGAATGAGGGGTATTATCGTGTCTCAGACTATTAATTATTTTATGTGCTCAAAGTTGTTAATTTGGTACCAGTATCTGCAACTTATGGAGGTAAACTGGTGTGCTGTCCCTTTCTATATTACTGCTCTGTACTAGAAGCCTATAAGCATATCAAGCAATTGCTTATACATAAACTTTATGCGCCTTGTTCTTGTTCTTTGTCAACCATTTTTCCTAGATTCATTTTGTGATGTGAGATGCAGAGTTGGATTTGTGTTCGGATTGAGTAATTAGGGGTTTTATAGAATCTCAACCTCTTTCTATGACAAGGGAGTAATCCTTATTCAATAATTTGTCTTTTGTTATCAGTTTACTATCTAGCATATTTTATTTCTCAGTGATGGCAATTTTTTGTCTAAATTAGTTGAATTGCATTTTTCAGGACTGTTATCTTATGTCTTTGCTGCATTCTCAAGAAGTATCTCTTTGTTTTCCTCTTATCTAGCCTTTCAATTTGATCTGTTTGTCATTTTTTAAATGAAGTATGCAAAATTAACTGTGTTTTTTGCCACTTTTTTTCATCTCCTTTTAGTTTACCTTGATCATGTCCATGATTTCTCTCATTGTAGAGCACCTTTAAAAATAACGACACACAGATTAACTGCTTTCTTGATTTAACGGATGACATTAACAGACCATCAGGAAGTATCTTTTCTTAGTTTGTACATGTAAAAATGTTATTGCATATGCTTTTTCTGTGATTTTGGTTGGCTGGTGTTTCTTCATCTTGCTTTTTTAGTTCTGATGTTAATGGTGTTGGATGTTCTTAGGTGTTCACTGTGATCTCTGATTTATTTGTTTTTTATTATGACTCTAATGTATTTGCTAACTATTATGTTCCATTGGTATTTTCTACTTGTCATTTTTTAAATATACGTAGATTGTGTCATTTTGGGTACATGTTCTAAGGGGTTCACTTGATTCATGTGATGACAATAATTGACCATTGGTAAGTATTATTTCTTATTTGCACTAGCAATCGAGCCTTTTTGATTATGTAATTTCGGGTTTCATGCTATTGGTTCATAAGAAGAAATTAACTGACCATCAGGGAGTACTTTTTCTTATTTTTGCATGTAGAAATGCTATTGCATATGTTTTTTGATGATATGTTAATTTTGACATGTTTTCAGGGTTCACTCTATTGATTCATAGGACGACATTAGTTGACCGGCTGGAAGTTTTTTTCTCTTTTTTTGTGTGTGCAGAAATGTTATTGCATACGTTTTTTCGATCATTCATTGGATGCATGGGATTTTCTTAACCTTGCTTTTCTTAGTATTGATTGGAATAGTAGTGCTACTTGTGATTTCTCACATAGATGCTGATGGCAGCACGGAAAGGTGGTTGAAAAGTTTCATGCATGGTAATGTGGGGTTTTCTTTACCTTGCTAGTGTTGTATTTTGTAAGTATTAGCTTTGATTTCTCATGTAGATGCCAATAGCAACATGGAAAAGTGGTTGAAAACGGAATATGCTAGGCTGATCAGGGAATAGTTCTTTTTTTATTAACTACATTCTGTTAGTTATATTTACAAAGAATAGCACTTGTGTCGCTTCAGTTTCATGTTTCAGGATCTGCGGTCTTGACTGAGAGCTCTCAGGAAGTTTCTTTTATCCTTTTAGTCTTCATATTTTATAGTCTTGTTTATATAGACCGCATAGAGCTTAATTGACTGTATGTAGGTTGCATTTCTACTTTGAAGGTTTCAGATGATTGAAGATTTGGAAAAATAGTAGCTTGGAACTCATAGCAGGGAGTTTTATGATTTTATCTATAATTTCTTTTACATGAAGTGTCACCCAAATTTTAAATTTTACTTTCCCTCTTTGTTGTCAACGTTTTCTTCCCAGAACTATTTTAAAACGTGGAACCTAGAGTTGGATTCGTGATTGTGGAGAGATGTCTGCTTCAAACTCATGAATAAGGTGTTCTCTCGGATCTCAGCCTTGTACTTACCAACAGCTAGGGTTAGGGTTTTCTTGGATCTCAGCCTCGTACAGTATATTCGCAAAGACTAGTTGTGGAATATGTTTTTACATGCATGTACTGTTGCTTGCATTCTGCTTAGAGGACTTAAGTTATTCCATGGAAATTAGTTTTGTGCATTGAGCAAATTAGAAATAGGGAAGTGTTGAACAGATGTTGTTTATCCACCAACATATGATTATGTAGTTTGATTAAGGTTTTGATACTTGTTGGTTATTTATCTGTGAGGAACCAAACACAACTTGGACTATTTGTTCGGATTGTGTGTGGAAATCGTCTGGGTGATCAGTGAGCAAATTTGTTCTTTTTAAGTGGTTATTGCGCCCCACTTGCTATTTTCTGATTGTTAATTCAAATGTACAGGACAATGTTAACAGACCCTCTGGAAGTGTATTGTGTTTATTGTGCATACAGAACTTCTACTACCTAGGGTTTTTCTCTGACTGACGATTCTTTGTTCATTGTGTGAACGAAAATCTGGAGTTCTGGTCTGTGCTAACAAGTGCGGTCGGTTCTTATTTTTCAGTTACCTTGCTTTTTTTTGCAAATTATAAGGTTTGATATGGACAAGGGCACACATTTTATGAGATAGCTATGATTTCTCAATCAGATACACAAATTGCAACTTCTAAAAATGCCGTATGAGATAAATTGTGCATGGGAACTTGCTTGTATTATCAGGGAGGGAATTTATTTGTTGCATTCCGCTTGTCAGTATTCTCATACAGAAACACTGCCTGAGTTACTTGAATTTTATGTTTAAGGATCTGTGTTCTGGCTTGAGTACAGGAATATGATATGACCAATGGCTTAGGGCTGTCAGGAATTTTTTTTATTCTTCATGGCTCTTCATTTTAGCCACTTTGGTTCATTACACACTATGGTCTCTATGTTCTGTTTATTGATTTTTTGGGATCCAGATAGCATAAAGGTTATGCCTTGTAAAGCATTTAGGGAGCTTAGGCTAACTGTATAACTTCACAACCAGTCCTTTCTTGATGATACTACTTGGGTGGCGGGTGTTTCTAATCATGAATTCAATATCAGTTAAAATTCAATTCTGATTCATGTTGCATTGCTGAAATTCTTTAGGCTATGGCTTCTTTTATTTGGGATTTATTATCTTATTTGTCTGTATGGATGAACACTTTATCCCTTGGAATGGAAGTCGAGTCGAAGATGTTATGATAAAGGGCTTGGACTCCCGATTGAAGTAGGATTTATGTTTTCAATCTACAGGATTTTAGTCGCTTTATGTTTGTTTCACGGATGAGTATTTTCTGGAATGAAATCGAGATCAGTATAATCTGCTGACAATGTCACTCTTCTAAGAAGTGTTTATCAGTTTTAACTTACTGCTTTATTTTTGTTTGATGTTGTTTTATTACAGCAAACTTTTTTCTTGTCGCATATACAAATGATCTTGTCGTGTGACGGATGTTCAGCGAGATGAACTTTTTTCTCACTGGAGAATTCTGTTTTATACGAAATACAAGGTGATTGAGGGATTTTTGTGCCTTGCTTTTGTTTTTATATCAGTGACTTTGTGTTGTGTTGCTTATGCTATTTCTATCCTTATCTGGAGCTTTGAAATATATGTTGCCATATTTTTTTGTTCTGGTTCTCTAGCTCAAGTCAAATACAAGCATTTTCACAATGACATATTGAGTATTTTATTTTTCTTGTATGCATATGGTGGGTATCTTATTTATGGGAGACATCAGTTTTAGATATTTGGTAGATAAGTGATGCTCTTGTTTCTCATCTTTTAATTTCTTATGATATATTTCTGTATGATTTCCTATTTTGGTGCCAGGCTTCCTTAATCTGATGGAGGTATGTTGTTGTTCTGTCTTCTGTGTATTCATAGACTTGGTGGGGAGCATGTTATGTCATATAACTTCTGACTCTGCTGCATATCTATATAAGCTCAGGGAGTTCAGTTCTTCATTACTTCTTATTCTGTTATGCTTACTCCTAGAGACTAACACTTTTTGTTTCAGATTTTGAGAACTAAACGCACACTATAAGTGGTCTCTCTATCAGTGTTAATATTTTTTTGCTTCCTAGCTTACATGTGGATTTTAATTCGTCACTGTAGTTCTATTTCTTGAGTTCAATGTTGAAGAATGCAAGTGCATCAGCTTTCAGGGAGTTTTCTGTTCCTTGTCACATTTTACAAACATGCTACATGTACATCTTTTTTAAAACTGTCGAAGAACTACTTGTTCTTTGTCAAATTTTTTATATTCTGCTTAAATTTTTTGAAACTGAAAATCTAATCAACCTTTATTTGAGGATTTACAATATTATAATGCATCAGGGGGTTTCTCATATCACAGTTTGTAGAAAAGGGGGTTTCTTGTATCTTCTCTTCTTAGATTTTTGCAGATTTTTGTTTCTAGATCTCCAGGTTGTGTCTTTATGGGCAGATATATTGGAGCTCTGCTCTCACATTTGCTCAACTGGTGGTTGTATTGATGTATGTGCGTTGAATGCTAATTAATCATGCTGGTGGCTTGTGTTGTACGACTTCCATTCTCATCTAGGTATTTGTTTTTCTCTTAACAAGAAGTTGAGCCCTGATCTACTAATGGACTCCATCTTTGGTATGTTTTCAGTTGTTATGATGGTACATCTCTTATTGTTCCTTGTCACTCTTTACTTCAAAAGAAGTTTCCATGTCGCGTGAAGGGGCTCTTGGATGAGCAAAACCTTTTGCCGAAAAGTATGTTGGAAATTTTAGATGCACAGCTCTGATGTTTCAATATGTTAAGTGTTTCCATGTTTATCAATTGCTAATTTTTTTACGTTTTTCAATTTTGTATCCACTTTGTCTGAAACAATTTATTTTTATGTCATGACATGCAGAATTATTTCTGACAAGTTTTGGTCATCTTTCTCATGTTTCGTGATATACAGAAATCCTTGTGGCCAAGTTTTACTCTTTCTTCCTTCATTGTTTGAAGACCATTTTTATATAAATATCAAGGATGCGCTGGAGTTCGAAATTTTCAGTGTATTTGTGATTGAAGTGACTTGAAGCTGTGATTAGTTGTGCGGATGGGTTGTTTTCTTCACCGTTGTTGATTCATGGCATGCATGCAATTGAATGTTTCCAGAGTGTCAAGTGGCTAGTTAGTTGAAATGGTTGTCTAATTACGGGGATTTAAAAGAACTAGCTGCAATGTTTTGGTCATATTGTTGACGCTTGACATACATGAGTAGGAGTCCTTCCTGGAATGTGAAGAGGAGATATAGCACTGGTAATGAAGACCTTCCAGATGAGTTTTTTTAGATGAAGATCCTCCTGTTAGTGATGTTCCCTTGATGGTTTTTATGGTTAAGTTGTTTAGTATTGTGATGTAGAAAATGATGGGATGTCTCTCTGGCCTGTCTGGTTTCATTTGGGTCTATGCGTATGGATGAATACTTCTGTTTTGAGGATTTTGTTGGAGCTGGTATTTTCATTCTGCTCATGAGGAATTGCCAACTGATCTTTTCTCCTGTGGTTGCGTTCTGTATAACAGTTGCTGGGTCCTCTGATTTATAGAATGATGTATGTTTATGTGGTGTGATTGGTCGGGCTTTGACATTCGATAATTGCAGTATTGAGTTGTTGACCTATTTGGGTGGTAACCTTGTGGTTGTTCAGGGTCTTCCCTTTTTGTGGCATAGCTCTCTACCATGGTTGCCGAACATGTCTGTGTGGAATATCTGATTGCTGCTTGTATGTTGTTTTGTTGTTTCTTGTTTGCAAAAATTTGTAACTCCGCCTATGTGAGTAATTATGTAGCCGGTCCCAAGCCCGGGAAAAGGAGGAGGGTTTCATTTTATTTGATCAACATATGGGCTATGCAGCTTTGACAGCATTGATATAAAGTTGCTAGACAAAGCTGTATCAAAACTCCCAAGGCCAGACAATGCTATATTAGAACTCCCATGGCCAGGAAGTGGAGGGTTGTGTTGCTAATCACCATCGCTTGTGTATGGATTGTGATGTCTAGGTAAAGTCACTTACGCTTGACTCCGATTGTGCTTGTATGTGCAAGGCATTAGTTGGCAAAAATAAGAGTACTTGGTCTGTTTGCAAATTGCAATAGATGGTTGATTTTGTCAAGGAAGCTTGCAGAAAGAATTATTGGTTTGCATTGATTAGTTAGCACTGGCACCAAAATCTCTACCTTCTGAATGGTTTTTGGTGCCATGCTTGGAGAGAGAAAATGAATGTGAAATTTTGCTATTCCTCATTTGCGAGGTTACAAGAGCTTGCTCTGACTGCTATGGAGGTGTGATACCAACATAGTTGCAACTGGAGTTTCTGATTGTTGGTATGTGCATGTTGTCCTGGAATATTCAACAAGAGGGACAGAGCAAAGTGGGATGCATGGAAGGCAGTTAAAGGTACTGATTTCATCAAAAAACCATCATCTATGTGTAGTTATAAGTTGTCTATTGTGTAGCTATAAGTTGATTGTATCGACATTAATGGTTGATTTTCATCATATGGATTTGGTGGTGGCAGCCAAATCTAAGGAGGAAGCCATGAATGACTTGCTGGAAGAAGCTTCTGCTGCTGCTTAGTTTATATCTGGGCCTACTGCGAGTTGTTTGTCTTTGAAAACATCGAACAGGTCCCAATAATTATCTGAATTTGGTTATATGTTGTTGTCTGAATTAGTGATATGGATGTACCAATATGGTTTTAAATTAATGCTGTGAAAAGGGATCTGTGTCTCGAATTCTTGGTTCCTAATGCCTGTTGTTTTTCCATCATCTTCAATCATACAACTGGTAATTAATGTCAGCAATTTGGCTATTCATTTTTTTATGATTATCTTTGCATATTGATAATAAACATCTTAGTTTGTTGTAATATATGTGGAATGAATGTCCAGATTTTGCAATAGATATAATGATTTCAGCTGCATGAATTGGAATAGAGGTGTCCATTGAAGTAATTCACTACAGTAAACGTAGCCGAGTAATTATGAAAAAAAACACAGGCACATAGCTGAGTATTTAGGGGGTTCTTTTGGGATCTGGAAGTTTGATCCTGGGTAGAATGAACACCCGAGTAATAATATATTTTATAGGCTTGACTCCGCATTAATTCAATCGTATATTATTCACTTAATTCCTTATTTTTTATAAGGAATATTTTTTTGCGAAGGAAATTTCCAACTTGAACAAAATCTCAAACAGTTTTCATATTTTTACACAGACAAGGCATTCAACTTGATCATATATCATCGGTTGAATGCATCATTAGGTATCTCACCTTTATTCAAAAAACCTTTCAAGTCCCCCATATTTTTGAAAGACTCCGTAAATTCCTCAACTTTAAGAAAGTGTACCTCCTAAGTCTCTCAGACGCACAAAACTACTCTCACTCAACAAAGTATGCCACACGCGCGCCACGTCATCTGTTGCTAGAAAATTCTGTCGCCGGAAAAATTTTTCGCCGGAATTCTATTACTGAAAATTTTTGTCGGCGTCTCCGAAGTTATGTTGTTGTCGCCGGAAAATTCCACCACTGAAATTATATCACTGGAAAAAGTATATCGATGTCACCGGAAAATTTTCAGTCACTGGAATAGTCAGTCACTCTTCCAAAAAAGTCAAACTTACCATGTCAGCTGCCACGTCAGCGTTAGAGATTTGAGAGGTAGACTTTACACGAGTTGAGGGACCCACAGGGTCTTTAAAAAAGGTTGGGGACCTAAAAGGTTTTTTGAGAAAAGGTGGGAGATAATGTATTCAACCTATATCAACTTATTATTTTTTTGCCATGAAATTTCAACAGTTTCCATATATTCACATACAGACAAGGGGTCATGTTATTCTATTTATTTATTGATATACACAGAGGTTTGGAGTTGGTTAAGATGAGAAATTCCTTAAAATTTAGCACATATATCTCATTGCCATCAATTCACACCTCTGCTTAAAATTAAGTGAACGGACGGATCCAGAAGGATTCCAATCCTAAGCAAAAAGTGTAGAGCTTGCTTGGGAGCAAGATTTTTAATGGAAAGGATATGGAAGGAATCCAAACACCATGATTGGGAGCAAAGTAATACTAATGTGGCAGGATTCTAAAGGAACTTGATTCCTTCCATTTCCCATCATTTCCTCCATATTTAGTTCCACCAAAATGGTGGAATTTGGAAGGGATGAACAGTACTTGTTCCTCTATCTTCCTTTCCTCTTCTTTCATTTCCTTTAAAATTTTCAACTACTTTGCTCCCAATCAAGCCCTACTAAATAATTTTATATGCTATATGTTTTGAACCACTCACCTATCTCTCCTATTATTTTGTGATAAATGTCATAGCGTGTGAAATTATTTCTAAAATAATGTGTTTGGCACTTCGTATTTTAGAATGATGTATACATGTAAAAACAAAAAAAAAATGTTTTGTTTTAAAATTTTGTTATATTTGTGGTAGGATACAAAACATCGTGTGTATGTAATATTCTAAAGGGAAAAGCAACCGTCTACGCCAAAAATCCACTAAACTAGACCTCGTTGCCACCTCACAAACTTTTAATTATTAAATTAAGCTATTTGTAAAAGTCAATTATGTAAAAGGCCCTTCTCTCCTCCTTTCCTAGTTTCTCACACAAAAACCGATCAGTTTTCCGGTCCCCCACCCACCGCCGAAACTCTCTCCATTGAAGCCACCGCCGTCTCTAAAAGCTACTTCTCGCCGCCGCTGATTTTAAAACCAGAAGCCATGCCCTGCCGCCGAAGTCACCGTCATCGTCTCAAGCCGTGGCAGTCGCCGTCTCCGACCGTTGCCTTTGCCATCGCAACTCCTTTGCCGTCGTCAGAAAAACGAACCGCAACCAGATCTCGCCGGATCTACCTGCCACCGTCTCTGTCGAACATCTAAAGATCTCGCCGGATCCCGCCAATCGTCGTCGTCTTTCTCCAGATCTCGCCGCCGTCTCTTCAGATTTGGCCTTGCCGTCATCGTTTCTGTTCCCGCCGGTGTTATCTACGCCGCCGTCGATTCCTTTTTCAGATCTCGTTGTCAATTCCTTTTTCCAATCAAGTCGCCGCCGCTGGTTCCATTTTCAGATCTCGCTGTTGGTGCCAGTCCTAAATCTCACTGTCGCCGGTAATATCTGCTTTGTACATTGTTCTCTAGCTTGTTCAGAATTCCGGTGAGACCGGCGACGCATTTTTGGCGGATTCTCGGTGCATTTTATGGTGAATTTCTTAACTGTAATTTGTGAGATAGTATTAGGCATTGCTTGATTTGTGAGGAATTAGTTTTTTAGTTAATATTGCTGTAATCAATTTTGGTTTAACATTTGATTTTTGCTATGTTAATCTATTATGTTGAACTAATGTTATGTTATGTTTTTAAGAGCTCTCTTCAATCCAAATAACCTATAATGTTCTATAATGATCTATAATGTCATTTTACGAATATTATAAATCATTTATATAGATCATTTCTATAACATTATGGATTCTTATAGATCATCTATAATGTCGCTTCTATAAATCTAAAACGATCTATAATGATCTATAATATTATTTTACGGACCTATAATGATCTATAATGTTATTTTACGAATATATAATGATTTATAATATCATTTTACGAACCTGTAATGATCTATAATGTCATTTTGTAACCCTGTAACAATCTATAACTATCTATAATGTCGTTTTGAAACCTATACCATATTATATAAAAATTGTATAACTTTAATGATCATTTCTATAGCATTATAAATCATTATAAATCATTTCTATTACATTATAGATCATTATAGGTCATTATAGAAAAAATCTATAACCTTATAGATCATTATAGAAAAAATCTATAATTTGAATTTTTTTTCGTTAAAAGTATGTCATCATGGATCTTGTTTTAAAGATAAAAATAAAATGAACAAAAAATTCTAAAGAACCGAGTCAAAAAATCAACGGTTTGAGAGATATAACGATTTTAAGATTCGAAAATCGAAATTAATGAAGAGAGAGAAGGCTGATAGTGACATCTGGAAAGAGGGAAGGAGAGTGTAGAGAAAGACAAAAAAAAGGGGTAAAAACATAATTAAAAAGTTGAAAGTCACATATTTAAAAATAAGTAGGAGTTTGATGTAAAGTTAATAATATTTTAAAAAAGAGAGTATATGATACAATTTTCCTATTCTAAACATGATCATTAGTAGATATATCCATATAACTTATCAATTTTGGGACGCTTTTTGGTCATATTATGTATGAGATTGATATTTTTGAAAAAATAGTTTAAAGTTCTTTCATTTTGAAATAAAAACAAAATGGAATTTTGTATATCCACAATGTAGTTGGGGTCAGTTATATAAATGATTTATTCAATATCATCTTAAAAGTTAGTAAATTTGTTGCAATTATACCTGAAAATCATGTCTATCTATACTTCTAAACGGTGATGGAGATGAGAAAGTGTTTTAGTTAAGTCTATTATCTAGAAGTATTGTACCATTTTATTGTGTTGTGGAGTTTACAATCTTATTAAAATGATACCAGATTATCTCATTTGACCATAAAATCATGTATCTATGCGAATTTCAGTACGAGTGGCTGAAATAATAATATTAAGTGAAAATTGCTATGCTAGGATCAAAATGAAAAATTACAATCTATAAGAAGAGATTATATTGTGAAATATTGAAATAAATATATTTTTAGTTACTTGTAGTATTAATATATTGTAACTGTAGGATACACATAATATATTATTGTAATTGTAGCAAACACTAAACTGATGGTACGTGGCACAGGTAATTAAATATTTGTTGAAATATTTGTTTTGACGCAAAAAGATATCAACATCAATATATACAGTAGAACCTCGATAAAGTAATATTCTCGTTAAATTAATATTTTTCTCTGATCTCGACTTGAATTAATTATATTAAATATATATTTTGATAAATGCATTATATAATAAATAAAATTAAAGTATTAAAGGCCCAGCAAAAATATAAAGTAATAATATTATAATAAATTCATAATTTATACATGTATTTCCACACTAATAATACAAGATGAATAGTTACTTCTTCTGAAAATATGAATCTATAGTTGCTTGTTTTTTCTTCTCACCAAAACTAAAGGTAATCTGATCCTTAACCTTTTGAAAAGCGAACACAACTTTTGGAATATTTTGTTATTATTGTACCAAATAGTTTGATAATGTAGTTATCGCTTGAAATGTCTCATTTGTAGATACATCCGGAACAATGCTACTATCATCTTGTTCAAGATCATTATCATCATCGTTATTCAATACAGATTGAATGATTTCTTCCTCTGTAGGTGATTCCATAACTGCATCATTCTCGTTAGGATAATTCAGAAAATGTTCAATATTTATCACA
>CAOJBJ012103642.1:0-13303 GCA_948291685.1 Euphorbia celastroides | reverse complement strand
GTTATACAATACTGGATAGAAGAAACAAACCAAAAATACGGTACTACATGAAAGATTGATCGTATAACTAATCAATGAAAGCTTCCACTAACCACTCTTTTTCCCTTCATAATGAGCATTGATAAAAGGGTAATTAATAAGCAAGCAAAGCAAAGGGATTATCAATGGTGCAATGGATTCGGACCGGTAGGGACAAGCCGCTTTTGCACTCCATATCTTTCATCAATCCCTTCTTCTTTCTTCTCTTCTTGTCTCTGATCTCGATGATGTTTATTCTGAATATGGTTTTGAAATGGAGTAAAGTCAATTTTACTAGCTAGAACTTTCCTGTAAGGGGAAGAAATACGATTTTCAACAGAGATCAAATTGGGTTCATCCATGATCATATTGTTCTTGTGCCACTCATGAAATAGTAAGAACAAAATAGAAAGGAAAAGAACAATGAAGAGACAAAGGTGTAAAACCCGAGAGGCCATGGAGAAAGAAGAGTTTTGAGAGGAAGCATGGATGGATCCTAAATATTAAAAGAAATCTAATTTAGGGAAGTGAAAATATTTTTTTAAGGATTGACAGCTTGAATGTACTGTGAAGAAATAACGTAGAAGAGGGTTGAAGTTGAGTGTAGATATATATAAGGGTGTGGGTGTTCTTTTTTTAATGTTTTTAACCTCTTGAGTTTAATTCATGTGAGATTTTCTGTCACCTTTTTATGGAATATGAAAGGGAAAGGAGATTGGAGGGATAGAGGGGTTGAGCCTTTTTCCCAATGAGAGTTACTTTGAAATCAAGGGAAAAAAAGGCTCATCATACCTATTTTCAAACCCTAAATCATACTTCTTTTGAGTATTTTTTTATATAAGTATATTATAATATAATATATAATTTTATGATATGCATATATAAGTGATTAACCACAATCTAGAAGGTATATAATATTGGTTTTGAAAATAAGGTGCAACTAAATTGAAAATGGTTGGGAAGATGGAATTCATATTTCTTTTAGTTAACAATTTGGTTCACTAAGAAACTAATTTTAATTACTTGGATAGGGTAATTGCATGCAGCAAATGGGTTGTTAAAACTGAATTTGTAATCTCTAAAGGTACAAGGTTCAAGTCACATTCATGGTGAATATGAATTTTCTTTTTATTTAATGTCAGTGCAAATTTAGTAAACGAAAAAACATTATTTTGTATTATTGTAATGATTGTTGGTGGGACAAACACAAATCAACAAGTTTTGAAGTTTTTCTCCACTAAATCTTTTAATACCTCAAGGAATTTTCTCTCTCGATGGGCACAGGCACAAATTGTTGTAGTTAAAACATTAATCATATAAATCACCTTTTATAGTTAGATGATTTTTTTTTTAAAAAAAAAATTGTCTCATATGAGCTTACATTAAATTGAAAGGAAAATTTCCAAGTCATCTCGAATGTGGTTTGAACTTGAGACCTCTAGAATCCACAAGTTTCAGCTTAATCACTAGGATAAGACTTTAACCACTTTTTATACTTGATGAATGGAAATACCATAATTCCATCATTTTACAGGTCTTTTAGGTTACTTATAATTTTCATTTCATTTAAAACCAAATTATTTGGTTCACAACGCTATGAAAATATTTAAACTATAAATAGCTATTGTAATTGTATATTATTACATATCAAGCCTGATGAGGAGAATAAAACAAGTCTAGACATGGAACTTGTGGACTCTATAGGTTTCGGGCTTGAATCACATTTGTAGTGGATTTGAAGATTTTTCTTTCAATAAAATGTAAGCTTATATGAGGCAAATTTTTTATATATGAAAAAAAGTCTAACAACAGCTAAGAACAATTCAACATTGGGTCTATGAGACTATGACATAAGAAAGCATGTGAATTAGCCACAGGTTATCAATGTGTCCATGTTCTTAACGTAGCAACTACATTGCTACAAATCATTCAACATACCTTTTTTTTAATTATTGTATTCATTCTCATGGCATGGAACAAACTGTCATAGTTTTATGATTATCATTCAATGGATACTTTTTTTTTGTTTTCACCACGAGGTGGTCCTGGACGGGTCCCAACTATAGGCGGCACCTTTAAGTCATCTCCACATCCAGACTAATCCTCGATCGCCAATTTACAGGTGTCTCGAAGGGCAGGATGCCTGACCCTAAGATTTAAGGTTGCTCCATACACATCTCCAAGAGTCGATCCCTGGTTGATGATTAAGGATGGACTAGCCCTACCGCTAGACCACACCACCTTGGTGTTATTCAATGGATACTTTAGTCGCACTATAATATAAAAATATAAATGTAATAGATTCATTTATTAGTAAGAGACAAGTAATGTACATAAAAATTATCATGCATTATTAAGAACCAGTGTAAATAAACTAAAGTGCACCAATATTTTGATCAACTCAAACTGAGTTAACAGAAAGACATAGAGTTCGTGGATCAAACCGAAACATGTAGACCAAATAACAGAATCCAAACTAAATTCAAACATGTAAACCGAAACATGTGACTGCTGCTCCACCTTAGTCATCTGTAATTTCTTCCATTTAAGCTTTGCTTGAGCTTTGCCATTTGCAATTTGAAGTTTGAAGATGGAGAAGGGTAAAAAAGGGGGAAAATATAGAAGGAATTGAGGGTTCAATTTTTGGACTTAATTAGGTGGCCTCGATATAAATTGGGCTGTGTTTGGCATTTTAGTTGTACTTGGCCCATTAGCCCATAACTAAAAAGTATATATTAATTCTATTTCTCTGTTTTCCAAACTACTAATTAAGCACCATTTAATCAGTCTTGATTTTCGACAATTTAATTAAGGCCAGACACACTTGAACTCTTAAACTTCTCCCTAATATCTTTTCACTCCCTTGAACTTTTAAAAGTTCTTCTTGCCTTTTTGAACTTACAAAAATGTATCAATAGTCTTTTTCAACTTACAAAAATGCATCAGGTTACTCTCATAGACGTCACGTGTTGACTTCTAATTCACTTAATAATTCAAATATTTTACTTTTAGCTATCAAATCATAAATTGATATGTAGAATTCCATTGTTTAAGACATTTCAGGAAGCGATAAGTAATTAGAAACAAATTCAAGCTAGATCCATATATTTGGCATTAATTACCAGTTTACCCAAAAGTTCAGTTGCTATAATTAAAATAATTTCTTCAAAACGTGAAAGTAACTGACTCGAGGAATTGTTTTCCCTTTAGTTTTATGAGGCCTTTATATTGTTGGGCCGAGCTTGGAAAAAGTAGAGCTTTTTAGTCTAATACTTAGAGCTGTTCATCGGGCAGGCCGGGCCGGGTTAGGCCGGACTTGGTCGGGTTTTCTATTAAAAACACTAACCCAAGCCCAGCCTAAGCCCATGATTTGTACTTCGGGCTCGGGCCGGATTTATGGAGTCAAACCCAAGCCCGGCCTATGGCTTACCAATAATTTTATTTTGTTTTATTTTATTATTAAATAAATAAAACTCTATATAAATTTTACATTTAAATACATAATATAGTGAAATTCTTAAAAGTATAGTTAATAATTTAGTAAATTAATATTATAAAAAATATATAAAGTATTAAACATAAAATAAATATATTTTTTATTCGTAGGAATGGTTTCGGGCAGGGCTCAGTCTTTTATACAATAACCAAGTCTAGCTCATCAAACTTCGGGTTTTATCGGGCTCGGGCTTAATAAAAATATTGATGTCCAAGCCCGGTCCATGAAACCGGACTCGGGTCGGACCGGATGGGTAGTCCGGCCCGTAAACACCTCTACTTTAAAATAGAACCTTAATTATGCTCAACATATACGAAAAAAAATTAAATTGCATTATTTCCTTTATATTTTTTCCTTCTCATTATAATTGCTTATTCTTGTTCGGAAATTTCTCTTCTTCTCCGATGAATTAAACGCAAACCAACTTCATTACCATATCTTCTCCTTTTTCTTATAAATTCTTTTATTCATAATTCATTTTCGCCATCTTCCTTTTCTTGTCTTATGTGTTTTCTTTTTCTTCGTATTCTTCTTATAACTCAAACCCAGGCATTTGATTAGTTTTTCAAATCACATTGTTTCTTTTTTTTTCTTCTTCACAATACTCTTCATTCATTTATACAATCGCTACATAGATGACTAACGAATTCATAGACAAAGCTAACGTGAATATAAAAACTTTGAAAAGTTAGACATGCATGCATGTAATCACACACATCTTCTTCTTTCTCCTTCTTTTGGATTTGATTTAGAATTTTAATGGTGATTTTTGTTGATACATAATGGTTTAAGTATATAAAAAATTAGGTTTCATGAGGTTATAGAAGGTTTAAGTACATAAATATTAGGTTAATGAGTTTATAGAAGTTCTAAGTACGTAAACTATGAGGTTATAGTTTATGTAAGGTTGAAGAATGGTTTAAACACATAAAGAATAGGTTATAGGATAGTATAAGATGTTTAGGTACATCAAAATTGGACGTTTAAGTACAAAAAAAATAAGGATTTAAGAGGTTATAGGAATTTATATGAGGTTAATGAATGGTTTAAATACATAAATTATGGGTTATAGGACGTTTAAGTACATAAAAATAATGTATATGACGTTATAGGTAAAGGATCCCCTATAACTTAATTATAAATTGGTCATAGTTGTGGTAAATCTATCTTTATGCGCAGTGATGACTTGTAAAATCACGTTGTATGAATAGCTTGTATTATGAGAGACTGAGAGTGAACTAGAGCCTTCTTATAGAGAAGCCATAGATTGCTTATAGCTGCTATGTAAAAGTATTTATCATTCTGCTTGCTCTCAGAATCAAAGTTCTAAAAGTGGGCATATTTTACAATTTCTCCAATAATATGTAAATCTGATTTATTTCGCTAAAAGTTAGCTGCAATTGTTGTAGGAGTTGTGATGAGAATGGAGGCAATGTCAGCCGCTGTAATGACATGATTTGCAATTTTTATTGTAACTTGACTACCCTAGAGTTATAAAATTTTATTCATCAAGATTATGGATCGAAATTATTAGTAAAATTTCTTAACCATCAATTTCAAATTTGTTAGTTGTCATAAACCAAAATAATAGTTCTACAATTTATCACGTTTTATACCGATTCACTTGATTTTTAAATGCGTAAAGTTACATAATTTTATGAACTCGATTTTTGTAAAATATTATCAAATGGTATTAATAATGAGTGTTCCGTGTTCTCATTGCATGAATCAGAATTTTACGTAGGTGATTAAAATGATTATCTCGCTTCCCTATTCCATGAATTCTATCAAACGTGAGCTTGAAAATCATAATTAACAAAGAAATAATACAAATGTTGCACGCAGCTTATTCTCATAATGAGCCTTACAAGATTTCCAAAGGACCACCAAAGCACAATTACATGCATCTTGCTTAGCTGATTAATTATTAACCTTTTCTTCAAAGAAAAAAATAATTGAACTAACACGTGATTAAAGTGTACAAGTTTCATAAATTTATCACATGCGCTCAAAGAAGAAGAAATACTTAAACTGAGAAACAACATATTACTCTCAACCATATGTGCAGCTCATGCTTACATAGTTTACGAAAAGCTGATTTTTTTTTAAAGAAAATACTGAATTATTATATATATGTGTAAAAAATAAAAGAGGTTTTAAGATTGAACTTTACCTATTATTAACTTAATTATTGGGAAAAATGGTTTAACAAAAAGATGTAAAAGCCTCTTGGACCTAGAGTTCGAATATGAGACCAAAGAGTTCAAATGAGTGTCACGAATAATTAATAAGTCTTACAGTTGGCCTTTGCATACCAAGTTAAGCTTTTGCATAAATTGGTTTCAAGACAATATATAGCGAATTGTACCTTAATACAAAGTCTATAGTGTTTCTTTTTTCTTTTTTTGGTAAAATAAGCTCAAGTATGCATTAGTTTATTTGCATGATGCTCGAATTTAACACTCTCAAAGTCCACAAAGTTTCTTCGTTCGTAATATAGAGCAGATGAAGGCTTGATAGCCAAAAAAAAAAAAGACATGAATGTGTATTCAAGCATAGTCTTGGTGGAGTCCAGGCTACTAGAAATCACTAGAGGTGTTGATAATTTAGCCGCAAAACATATAAACCAAAGAATGTTTGAATCTCCAATAGGTATAAGGAGAATCATGTTCCATTCCAATTGAAGGGATAACACCACATATACCTTCTTCTTGAGAGAAGGTATGATATTAGAGATATTGTTGAATGCCATTTAGTATATAATCAATGTAGATTAAACCATAGTTGGAGTTTATTGTTGCTTTTTTTAAAATGAGTTCAACCTCACTTATGCATTAATTTGCTTATCAAGTGCGACTCTCAAAGCTCATTTAACTCCTTCAATATGATTTTTATTTTGATACTGTCAATCTATTTACCATTATCATATGGGGTTAATCATCAAGAGTATTGCTGGAAAAGAAATTATTGATTTATTACTCCATGTTTTGATAGAAGAAACATGTAAGATTACTTGTTTCAAACACTTTGATATTATCTTACTTCTTTGAGTAAATGCTTTTTAGTTTAAATCGATTAAATGTTGGAGATTGTCTCCCACGTCAAAGAACACATATATGAGATGAACAGATAGTAAGTTGTACAAATTTGGCTTTAACGATCATATCAATCGGTTCAATTCACACATAAGATTAATCCCTAATTACATATAAATCTAGGGGTAACTAATATGTTGGGCTTAAAATAATAAAGGCTTAATACATCATAAATCTTCTGAACTTGACACAAATAGTTAGTGCTCCATTAAACTTTGAAAAAGTCCTTTCAACCCCTTAACTTGTCAAAGTGTGCTAGTTTGCTCTATCTAACTTTGAAAAGTGTACCACTTTGCCCCCCTAAATGTCACGTGTCAACTTTTGGCTGAATTGACTTTTCAAAAATGTCATTTTTATATTACCAACCAAAATCCGACATATGTCATTTAGGAGATAAATTGGTGCATTTTTTAAAGTTTAAGGGAATAAACCAGTAGCTGATGTGTTGAGAGGACTTTTTCAAAGTTCAAGGGACAAGTAGACTATTTAGGCTAAATTCGAAGGATTGATGATGTATTTGGCCAATAATAAATGATTTCTCACTATCATGAAGAGTATATTAAAACCAATTGTTTTTTTGGTCAATTCAATGTATTAGTGGGGAGGTCTTGGTTTCAAACCCCAGCCTTTTCAAAGATTTACTAAATATTGAAAAAAAATGAACAATATATTAAAAATCATAATAAGATATAGAATTAAAATTAAGTGTGAATACTGTTGCAATTTACGTAATTTCTGCTAGTTAGATATTAGCTTTTGTGATTCATGCTGCCAACGACAATAATCTAATTATGATTATGTGTAGATACTGTCTGAAACTGAGAATCGTGGATAATCATATCATAACAAAAGCAACACATTTCATTTGTATTTTCTATAATTAGATGCGAAGCGTAAGTTTTTTTTCCCTTCGATGGTGGGTTTTGAACTCTTCACGTCTCACTTAAAAGGTATACCGATTGAGTTACATCTGCTCAGAGAACATTTTTTTTGCAAAACATTGCTTTGACATTGTTCCTGTATAGCAGAAATTTGTGGTCTCACAAGTGTTAAACTTGATTATTGAGTAAGAATACAGGTGGATTGCGCTCATCTAATACAAAATTATCTTGTTTGTGTCAGCACTTAATAATCTACACCACTCACTTCTACTCAGGCCCTATTTTGGAGCTTGTCATCAAATTTTGTGCTCCTTGAACGCTTTCAAGAAGGTTTTCAAACCCGAACCAGACCGGCCGGTTGGACTGGGTTAAAGTCCAGTTGAACCGGCTGGTTGAACTGTAAACTGGCTGTTCAACAATTCCAATTAGATGGGTCTTACCTTTTAAAAAAATAATGTTGGAGATGGGGTTCAAACTCAAGACCTTAGGATTTATGTCCACTTACATTACCACTAGACCATTACAATTAATTGATTACATGTTTCAATATTATTATTTTATATAATATATTATTTTTTCAATTCCATTTGAGATTCTAAATTATTTTATATACCTTATTGCAATTTTTAAACAAAATAACAGTAAATTATTTTATTTAAATTTTTTATTTTTAATTTAGTATATTGTATTAAATTATGAATTTTAAAAATTTATTATTTGAACAAATAACCTTTCTTCAAAATAACCATATCTATCAACTTTTTCATATGATATATATAAGATATGATTGAATTTGAACTAAAGTCAATTTAATTGATCCACTATTTCACTTAGATTATATTGCATTGTATTTTTATTAGAAATATTTATAAAAATTATAGAATATTGATATAAGATTTTATTATTTATCGGTAAGATTAACTTATATTTAGATATTTAATAATAATTTATTTTAAAATTAATATTTTAATATTTTTTTGAAAAACTCTCAAAGAAATGATGAGTTCCCCGATAAAAAAAAGAAAAGGGAGGAAACCATCAACTTAATCTGGTTGAACCTTAAATCCACGAGTGTTAGATCAACTTATGAACATATAAATACCACCTACTCTAATTTTTTTCCGCTTAGGAGACTTATAAACTCCATTTTTAAACATACTTTTATTTGTTATAGATATTATCCAACTCATAAATAGTAGCTTAGTTCATAAAACTAAGGTATTTTGAAATATTTTCGCAATAGAATTATCATGTTGATTATTAATAATACATGTCATAAATAAAAAAGCCCCTCCCATTTGACTAGTTGCTTAATATATATTTTTATATTTCATTATATTTTAATATATGTTTATTAAAATTTACATCATTTGTATAATTTACATTATAAGTAAATTTATAATTTTAATATATATAAAAATATAAAATAAAATACTCCTCCTAAATCAAAGTCGAACCCATTTTAGGCCCGACCCAAGCCACAAAACCTTTGTATGTGTGAGTAACGCCTAATGCCTTTTAAACCAATTATACAAATACTACTCTTTAATCTTTATAATGGTTTATTTCTAATATGAGATATCATTGTGATAAAACTCAAGTTTTGAATGATATAGATATTTTATTTCAATTTAAGACAAGAAAATATTTCCAAATAAAAATTGTACGTGAAAATGGAAAGAGAGGTGGAGGGTATAATTTATTAGAGTTGCAGTGTCCCACTTTAGGGGCACATAATTTAGCTAAGATTGTGTATGAATATTGATTCTTTTGATTCATTGAATTTCATGATTTTGACATCTTAAGCTTAAAAAATTTTCCTTTTTCTATACCTCATACAAGGTTGAGATCGTATCTTATATATATATATATATAAAACAAAGGGACAATTATGAGATTTTTGGCAAAAGCAATAAAGATTATTCTCATTTTCAAAGATGTATTTTTGGTTAAAAGCCGGAACTATTGGAATTTTGTGACAGTCCAATTCTTTTCTTTTCTCTTGCCTTATAAGCCTCCTGGTGCAAGTTTTTGATATATGGGGAATTAAAACACAGAACAAGGGTGAATCTTATAGATTTTTATATACAGAAGTTGAAAACTTTATAGTGGTTGAAGCCTTAGCCTAGTGGTTTAAGGTGGAACTTGTGGACTCTAGAGGTCCCAAGTTTGAACCATATCCGGGATGAGGTGGGGATTTTTCTTTCTATTTAATGTAAGTCCGAATGAGGCAATTTTTTTAAAAAAAAATTGAAAATTTTATATATATAATGACTAAAATAACTTAATTTCCTCAAGAATGGGTGAAACTTGGGTTCGTATACTAATATGTTTCGATAAAGGAAGCTAGAGGGATCCAAGGGTTCAACACTAGCTTTATGTAATGAAAAGGCTTGCTTCTAAAACTCAAAGTTTAAACAGAAGGCTTTTTGTCATTTAATGTGTTTCCTATTCTAATTACAGACTCTTCCAATTACATGTCTCTGCATACTTTTGTGTTTTTCCTTTTCAAATTATGAGATTTTTTCCATGCCACGTAACTCAAAAGCTTGGTTTAACTTATTGGAATTATTTATTATATGTTTGATTTAATCTGATTCTTATATCATCAATGCCTAGATCTACCCAAATTTGGCACAATATTAAAATTTTTCCTTCCACTGTAAACAAGTTATTACTCCATCAGTTTTTTAATAAATGTCATAGTTGACAAGATTATCAATACTAAGGTAATATTAAAAAGTCTCATACAAATACTAATATATTCCTAAAATATATATTATTAGTGTATTGGAAATTGAAAAAAGTTAACTTTAATAGGAGCAAAGTAGGAAAAACATGTATTATTAGTGCATTGGAAATTGAAAATGACACTTTAAAAATAAAATTGCTACATAATGGGCTTACATTAATATTCAAAGAAAAACCTTTATCCCTCCCCACCCGAGTGTGGACTCGAACCTACGACCTCTAGGATCATAGATTCAGTTGTTAACCACTAGGCTACAACCTTTGTCACAAATTAAAAATGACACTTATTAAAAAACGGAGGGAGTATTTCATATTTTCTTATAATATTCTTTGGTACTTCTCCAAATCCTGATTACTCTTTGCTTTAAAGCAGATTACAACAAGTTTAATTTTAATCTACAAACAAAGCTTTCAAAATTCAAACTCAATATCTTTCAGTTCAGAAAGCTTTGATATCATGTTGTAGGAAAACATCAAAGTGATAAGTAAGGATAGCCAATTAATAAATTTAATCTCTTTGAATCTAATTTTTCCAAAAAAGGATTTCGAACTTATGTCTCCTGTTTATCTATTAGTTTTCTAACGAGGTTTCCTAGTCAAGATTTCTATCAATCAAACGTAGTCAAACATGATAAAGGTTTTTTTTTTTCTTTCACAATTTGACTTATGAACAAATTTGATTTATTTTAAAGATCGAGGAAAAATTGAGATTTCATGTTGCCATTCATCATATTCTGGTTTGATAAACTAGTTCAAGCTAGTATTTGACCAATCCTAACCGCTCCACAGTTAAAATAATGTGAAAGTGGACTCGATCGACAATTAGTTTCTGTTAATCTTAGTTCAACCAGTCGTCTAATCCAATTATAGAATAGTAGGAGACTAAGAAGCACGAACACGGAAACAGAAACGGACACCGCGAAACGTCATTTCTAAAACTTCTAGATTTAGAAACTGCGGGGAAATGTGTAAATAATAAAAATATAGGAGTATAATTATAAATAAAAACATAAAATTCTCATTTATACAAATATATTTTCAGATAAAATAGTAAAATAATATATGTAAAACAAGAATTACTATAATTCATGAATATAGGAGTGTTGCATGAGGTTTAAAATGCTTTTTTCCAAGGTATTATGAATTTATAACTGCAGTATTCTAAAATTATTGAATACAAAGACACGAATAAAATTAGTTTTGTCAATGTAGGAATATAAGAAGGTTTTGACTTTCTTGTTTTGATAAAAAAAAGTTTTTATTTTGATGGAATTGAGTTTCTAGTTAAAGAAAATTTACGGGAAACGGTTTCCGAATTTTGAAGAAACAAGTTTCCAACTTTTTCTAATTACGAAAACTACCCCGAAACGTTTCGTAGGAGTTTCTGAGAGTTTCCGTTTCTGAAACGGATACGAAACGCCGAAACAGTATACTTTAGGAGTTTCCATGGTTCTTAGGTAAGAGACAAATAAATATTAGAAAAAAATGATTAATTGGCCCTATTGGATATATTACAACTAGGTTATAAAAATGAGTTGAAAGAAAATTCCACAATAAAACAAGTAGTGGAAGCAATGAGTACCTATTTACATTTACAGATGACATATGTCTAGTTCCTACAAGTTGATAATTTGTACTGAAAAGAAGAGGGATAGAGAGCTAAAACAGGAAAGGTAGTGTTGTTAAAGAGTATAACAAAAGTTAAGTAGAACAAAAAGTTAAGTTTTTTTTAACTGTAAAGTTAAAAGACTTGATGTAGCAATGGCATGCCTCATTCCACTTCAATTTTTACTGTTTTCTATAATTTGTTTCCACTTTTTACGCTTCCATCTTTATAAGCTCAAAAAGATAGATTACAATTCACTTTGGTCTTATACTCATCTATTTATATTTTGTTTTGGAATTTGTCAGCTTCTGTTTCAATCTGAGGACAAATATTTTCAACTTATCCAAACTTAGACAAAAGGTGTATGGCAATTACTTGTAATTTTTCGAAGTTTCACTTAACTAGTGTTTGATACGATATAAAAAAACATTACTTTCTGAAATTGACTTGTAACAAATTTATTGGAGCCAAAAACAAGAATCTCACTAAGTCCAGTCTTTGTCTAAAAAACTGTTTCTTCATTCAAGGAGAGTAAAAACCAACCATAGCAAGGTTTCAACCACACGGAGCCACAAAATTGACAGCCACTTTATCTAGTAAAAAAAACAGGAGCTAAAGCAACTGACCTTTACAGTGGTGTCGTATTGTTGGGGTTGCTATTGGCAATTACAACATTAGCATAGGATTTACCGTCCCGATCGATTAGAGTATTTAAAGAATTTTGGATTGGCAGTATAGAGCTTGGGATCCTTAATTGGGATAAAAGCTAACTGATTTTGAGAGGTATGAAGTTTGGAGGTTTGACTGCGACAGTGTGTTTTCACTTTTCACACGGTGATAGGGTTGACTATAGTTAGCACATTAGTTGAAAAGTGGCTTAACCACCTTTTTAGACCCCGTGTTATACACGATTTATCTTTTTGGTCCCTCTACTATACACATTGTCTATTTAGTCCCCGTGCTATCAATCTCATTACCTAATTGGTCCCTCTACTATACACAATGCACATTTAGTCCCCATGGTATCAATCTTATTACCTAATTGATCCTTTTTTTTATAGACCGGTAACTCATATGCTATGTAAGGTCTATTTGACAAAAACTGATTACATGACACCTAAATTTATAATTAAAAAATTTTAATAACTAAATTATTTATTGTTTTTAGTCGGGGACTAAACAGGTAATGTGTATAGCAGAGGGACCAATTAGACAATGAGATTAATAGCACGTGGACTAAATAGACAATGTGTATAGCAGAGTGATCAAAAGGATAAACCATGTATAGCATAAAGCCTAAAAAGGTGGTTATCCCGTTGAAAAGTTCATGTATTATGTAGTTTGTGATATTTGAACCGTCTTTAATAAAAATTAAGGATTTGAAGAGGACTAATTGAAATGTTTAGTTGCACTTTCAGATATTTTCCCAATTTGTATGAGAAAATAATTAATGACA
>CAOJBJ012100708.1:0-12030 GCA_948291685.1 Euphorbia celastroides | reverse complement strand
TGAGTAATTAAAATATATACTAAGAGAGGGAGAATGAGGGACCAAAATTCAATGTGTGGGAAAGTATGTGAGAAATTATTAATAGCAAAGCCATTTTTGGCAATGGTGTGCCTTCAATTTGGGTATGCTGGAATGTATATTGTAACCATGGTTTCTCTTAAGCATGGAATGAGCCATTACATTCTTGCTGTTTATCGCCATCTAGTTGCTACTCTTGTAATAGCCCCGTTCGCTTTTGTTCTTGAAAGGTGAGCCCATTTCACTGTTCTGAACTAAATCGTTTTGTAACTGTTGTGATCATGTTAAGTCAACACGACTACAAATATAACATGGTCATAACGGAACCGAAGGACATGACACAGTCAAAAATTGACATTGCCGTTATGTCCATGCCAAATCAGTATTGAAACTCACACAGTCTTTGTCTTCCCTCAAGTTGGCAAAATCAACCCGAAAAAAAGACCTTGTTGAGCTTGACTGTAGTTTGACTTTGTCGGCCGGTGATTAGCCATTAAAGGAACCATGTCAGTTAGCTTAGCTTGTCAGAGAGAATAGGTTGATCGCTAGTGCAAAAAAAAAAGTTTGTAGACAGTCCATTAATTATAACAACATTATACGACATGATCATAACGAGTACTAAAAATCACAATCATGCCATTGATCTTTGTTCTTATATGGTTTGTGTTGATTTTCTTTTTACAGGAAAATAAGGCCAAAGATGACTCTTCCTGTGTTCTTGAGGATTGTAGCTCTTGGATTTCTAGAGTATGTTCTTCCATGGATTCTCAGATTAAAGTTAATTGAAGATTAATATATTAAATTTTCAAATTCTTTTAGTTCTCATATACTTGACGTAATGGAATCTTAATTAATTAACATAAGTGAAAGTAAATAAAATGAATATATAATTTTAATGAATTTTGCAGGCCAGTGCTGGACCAGAATTTATACTACGTGGGAATGCAATACACATCAGCAACTTTTGCATCAGCTTCAGTCAATGTCCTTCCTGCCATTACCTTCATACTTGCAATTATTTTCAGGTTATTTTTTATAATATAATTTTGGTGCTCCTAATTAATCAATCAATTATAAAATTATTGACTTTATAAAATTGTTTTCTTACCAAGTGCCAGCAGCCCATCCCACTGATCTCATACATCACTAAGTTAGATCAACATCATATTGCTGTTATCGGTTAAGGATAAAATTTATCGTGTCGGTACTAATACAGTTCGCTTCAAAAAATGTTTGATTTGACATAAAATAAATAAAAATGAATAAAAAAACAAAATGTTTGATTTGCGAATAAGTGATTTATTTCTTTACTTAACTCGTGTGTTGCAACCCGAGTTACCGAGTTAATTTGGTGATAAATTTTGACAGGTTGGAAAAAGTTAACATGAAGAGGGCTTATGATGTAGCAAAGGTTATAGGGACAGGAATAACTGTAGCAGGAGCAATGGTTATGACTTTATACAAAGGTCCAATTATTGAGTTCATAAAGTCACATGGCTCGACCCACGAGGGAGCCACGGCTAGTGCCACCGGTCAGCACTGGATCGCCGGCACTTTAATGCTCCTAGCCAGTTGCTGTGGTTGGGCCACCTTCTTCATTTTGCAAGTTAGTCCCTGTCCTTCTCACGCACTACAATAAATGTTCGATGCGGCCAATTTTAAATACTAAAAATTTATCGCTATACGTATATTAATACGTGTAGTGACAAATTTTATAGTTTGAAAAAGTTATGATCTTTTGGACTGTATTAACTAAAATTTCTTCTTTTTCGACTTAGTCGTTTACATTGAAGAAATATCCGGCAGAGCTGTCTCTTACGGCTTGGATATGTTTGATGGGAATGGTGGAAGGTTCGGCAGTGTCACTTGTAATGGAAAGAGATATGTCTGCTTGGAAAATCGGGTTTGATTCGAGGCTTCTTGCTGCTGGCTACACTGTAAGTTGCAATATTTCTTTAGCGCTTTGTATGTTTTTACCCATAAATTTTAATGTTGTTTACCAAATTTAGCTGAATTTCACTGTTTTTAATACACTTTTCGAAAAAAACATGTTTTCACGTAGTAGCAACCCGAGATTGCTCTAGGAAATATGTACATTTTGGATCGAATTGTTCCAATTATGAATGTTTTACCGGCAATTAACTTAATTGATAATGATAAACAGGGAGTGGTTTGCTCTGGAATTGCATATTACATTCAAGGAATGGTGATTAAAGAAAGAGGCCCAGTTTTTGTTACAGCTTTTAGTCCTTTGGGAATGGTAATTACTGCTGCTTTAGGGACAATTATTTTGTCTGAACAACTTCACCTTGGCAGGTAAAAATTAAATTAAATTTTCAATTATTACGTTAATTTTAATATTTGCAATTGAAAGTAATTGATTTATTTCAATTATTGAATTTTTTTACAGCATAATTGGAGCAGTTTTCGTTGTGCTTGGGCTTTACACTGTTGTGTGGGGTAAAAGGAAGGATCATAATAGCTCTGAAGCAACGTCGGCATTGGAAAATGAGAAAAATGGCAACCAAGAATTGCAAATTAATGAAATTGGTGCGAAATCGTCAACTAATTTTGCTAATAATGTGTAAGAAATTAACTAACTTGTGGGATCAAAGGGTGTTTATGTAATACAATCAAAATTGAGACTAATGTATGGTCTTGATTACTTTCTTTTAAGTGTAATATGAGATTTTGATCAGTGATTATGTTGTAGTTATGTACCCAATTTTATTTTGTGCCTGTACTTTATTGTTGGGTTAAAACCCGTCTGAAATGGCATGTGTAAACATTAAAAAAACAGAGCATTAAAGACATGATGTGTTAAATTGAGTTGTTTTGCATTGGTTTAATACCAAATGACAACTCCATGAATTAGAGTTTTGGCCGACCGGACTTGACAATTATAAATAACTCTATGTCACTTAAACTAAGATCGAATTTTAATGTTGTTACTAGAAACAAATCCGATATAGTTTTATCGAACTTTTTTAGAATCGTTAAATGGCTGATAAATCAACATTTGCACCAATTTGTATGTAATAGCATTTATTATTGTTGGTTTTCTTTCAATTCTAAATGGAAGTGTATAGGTTCAACATCTTCTGATTTATTTGTTGATCCTTCACCTATTTTTTGTACCTGAATTATTAAACCTCAACTCGAGGTTCTTTATTATTTTTAATATATAGTTGTGAGTGGTGTGTTTTTAATGGGTTGAGTGTAAATAAATATTTTGATCGGTTTGTTATCTATTTGTGAGTCAAACTAGCAGGTCGACATGATAAGTGTTCATACTTTTCTCGTTTTCCCTTAATTCTTAAAAAAACATTTACACCCGTTTTAATTGACAAATTGCATTTTTTAAACTAAAGAAATTTCCATATTTGAAATCGTATGTTGGCTCTTTTGTCCACACCTAACAATTTTGCAAACTGAAACAATTTGATTGTAGCAGGAATACTAATGCCTTATTAAAACACACTTTATTTTTTTGATTTCTACTAAAGTTACAGTTGAGAGAATATATGCCATTGTTCAAGTGACATGCATGGTAGCAGAATAGAATAGTAAATTTATGTCTTGTCTTAAGATAAGAAGCAATCCAGCTCTATGAATATGCAATGCATGTGTTATTTTTGCTATTTGAGAATTTCACGTCAAATCTCACATCCATTTTGCTTAAATTTGACAACTACATAAAAAAACAATAAAAATGAACCCGAAAAGGAACTGAATTTTCTAAATCTTTGTGTACGAACGCGATTGTAGCCTTGGTCGATAATTTATCGTGTGGGTGATGATGTTTATGTACACTTATAACAAAATTATACAATTATATGTACTTTTTCATTGCAAGATTACATTCATCTTAATTTTATTGTTTTTATAGCAATTGTTTGCTAAAATTCTATTTCTATCAAGCTACCTAGCTTCGTATGGATTCAACTTGTTGTGAAGAGAATGTAACAAAAGCACTTAAGAAGAATCTTATGCCAAATTGTGTAACATATTGGCATTTTTAATGTTCTCCAAGTGCAATGATACACATGGTTTATTCCAATTCTATTTTCAACTCTTGTGGAGCAAGGGTAGATAGACCTTACTAATGAGATTAGGGTTGGATTTTCTCTTAATTTCGTCCGAGAGATCAATTTTAAATTTATCGTGCTAACGTTAACAATGTTGGGTTAGTCGAATTTGGAGACATAAGTTATACCAAAATCTTATTGAAGATATAGGTTTACTTTTCTTTAGGGACATGCACTGCAGATGTAGCCTTGTCTATTTTATAGTACCCTTTTATGTATCGCACATTTACTCCTTGTCATAAGAAAAAGAATTATTTAGCATTTCAAAATTAAGATCATAGTAGGCAGTTGCATACAAAATTTTCACTAAACAATATGAAGAAACTACACTGATTGAAACTTCTTCAGAATTTATCCGAATCCCCTTGCGTGATCAACGATTGCCCTCCTGATGTACGTTAAATTTCTGCTCTATCTTGCTTTGATTGAGATGATTTTGATAGAGGAGTTGGGGCATATTTACATTTAGGGGGGAAAATTGGGTATTTTTCATGTAGGAGACTGAAATTTTGGGGATTTGATGGAGGAACTAATGATGTTCCTATTCTTACCAATCATATTTGCCATTGAACTTTAGTTCATCAATGTTATTATTATCTTGCTTACTGTGATAGACAATTACCTTAGAATGTCAAGTGAAAGTTGGAGTTTCATGAATATGTAACTAACATGTAGGAGCTTCTTGATGCAGTTATATACTCGCCTAGTTGCAACCGTAGGATCAGAAAATTTCATGGGTCGCCTTAAAGCGCTTCAACAGGCATCAGCTGACAAAACCAGCATTGAATTCCCCTTCAAAGAGGCTACAGGTTATTTCTTTTAGTAAAGCCAGGTGGTGATTTATATCCCGTTTTTCTAATATGTATTGTTTTGGTTCTTTTTATCAGAGAATGATGTGAATTGTGCTGAAATTCTGGTAAATGTTCCCCGTGAGGAACCTAGTTGGTGGGTATGGGTCACAGAAGAAATGGTTCCTAGCAATGTTGAAGAACGGAGCGGAATTGATGATGAAAGTTATATAGTTGTTAGTGAGGATCATGTGGTGGACGGGGTTGCATACTTTATGGCTAAATGCATTTTATCGAACCCGAAATCTCAGGTATAAATGCCTATCAAACGTATGTTGATTTGATTGAATTGTTTCTCTCATTTGACCTTTTACTTCGAATTTGCAGAAAATGACTCCAGAAGCACTGCAGGAAAGTAAGTCTCTATTTCAATTTAGTTATGCTTCAACTTTCTTTTTCCATAACTACTCTCGTAATTAGGCATTGAAATTAGAGTTTCATGCCCTGTTATTGGAAACAAGATACTCAAGACTGGGTAGTTAAACTTGTTGCATGAACCAAAATGAAAACTTGTAACTTGAATTCGACATAATGATAGTAAACGAATCTGTCAGTATTCATCCTGATGTGCCAATTTGGTTCCAATTTCCGACCTATTTGAATTTTGAATGCCACCTATGTCAATTTGTTTTATTATTCATATGTGTATCTTCATCTTTCATGTTTATGCTGGTAAACTCTTGAACTAAGCACTTGTACTTTCTTTTTGTTTCGGCTATGGTGGCCTGCAGCTCTAACAAAAGCATTGGCCGGTGTGAGCAAATGGGAGAAAGCATTGGATATCTGGCATGCTGGGAAGCTGTTTTATGCCCTTGCTACCTGGGGACTTGCACTTTATGGGTCTGTATATATTTTCCATTTGAGAACAGTTTATGGGTGATTTTTCATACTTTCAACAACGTGAATTTAACTAGTTGATCTCTTAATAAGATGAAACAAACAGAGTTTAATGAGAGTAATGATCAATGCATTTGGCTGCAGGTTGTACCGAAGTCGAGCTGTGGTGAAACTAGCAGCAAAAGGAGTTCACAAAACCAGCAAAGTTATTCTAAAGGCACTATGAATTCATTTCTATAAACATTAGGAATTGTGAATATTCAAGATGTGTGAATTTGTTAGGCTTGTTTCTCCTCAATGTGCAAATCGGTTCTTCGCATGCTTGTATATAGTATAACATTTGTTGCACTCAACTAAAATTTGTAAACGGGTTTGTTTGTTTATTATTCTTAATCTATGAATCAGATATTAAGATTTCTTGTACTTGGCATACTCAGAAATGACTAAGGTAGTAACCACGCCACATCTGGAAGATGCAAGATTTTGCTTAAGAAAAGGCTTCAGTCATCAATATAATTTTAAGGAATTAATCATTCTATTTGTGAAGAGGTATAGGAACAATGAGCTATAGGCAAAATTAACTCATTGATAAATAGTATAGTCTCAGATTCATCTAATATCCTCAAAAATCCCCACCCATCATCATTAACAGAGAATAGGCTGCCCATAAAACAGTTGCAGAACCAACTAAAGTTTCTCAATGGGAAAAGCCAATACAAAGTTTCCCCTGAAGACAGTATCAGTTCTATAGATCACTCCCAAAATTTCAACGTCAAAATTATCTGCTGTGCAATGCATTTGCCAAATTGACCGACTTTCCTTTAGCGTGTTTCTTTTTTGCTTCCCAGCCCTGGAAAAGAGGAGCCTTCAGTGAGAAATGAAAAGTAAGAGCCGCTAATAAACATGGTCTTGATTTTCTTAATTTTTTTTAACACGACATATGTAGTGTACACTTAACGAGTCAAGATGAAGCAAATTCATCAAGCAAGTGAAAAAGATAAGACATACTTAGTAAGATTATGTTTCTGGAGCCTTTCTCTTATGGCTTGGTTCTGATGAGCTTTCAGATTGAGCTTGACCAAACACAGACCTTCACCATATTCTAATCAGAACCCAGATATCAAAACATAAAGAAGTAACCAAACATACATTTGAACTCTTTAATATCGAATTCTCGGCCATAAAGATCGAAAAAAGGAAAATATTCTCACCCACAGGTCGAGCATTTCTTATGATGCTTACAGAATATGGACAAGCATACAGAACATATGCAGCCCATATCGATGGTTGTTTTATGACAAAAACACCTGCATTATCCAAAGTAATACATTATTGTCCAATTGAAATACGATTGAAAAGAAGCAATTTGTAATCAGAAGAGGCAAGCATGCAAAATACTTCTAAGGGAAGGCATGTCTATAGATGTATGTTTGAGAGTGTGAGTGCTGAACAATCCCGATTCAACAATATTGTACTGCATATTTTGTTTTCTAAAGACCCCATTGAAGGGAAATCTATCCCAAGTGAGTGCATGAATGCAATTGCTACATGAAGTATTCAATAAGGGAGTACCAGGCAAACTATGGGCATAATTAAAGGGAATTATGTTTTTCAAAAAAAATTAAAGGGAATTATGAGATGACTGAAGAGATTGAATGTAAGTTTTAGCGCCAGTATTATACAGTTGTAGACATAACAGGTAAAACATGGCGCATTCCCAATTTCCCACTACGATATGGCGTTACATACTCTAACACAAGTGTCTCTATGTTTTTCATAGTATTCCAAAACAGATAATATATAAGTTAAGCGTGGAAAATACTGATCATGAATAGGTTTCAGAGGGGTCAGCTAAACCAAGTACAGGAAATCAGTAATCAAATATAGCATAATGAAAGCTTAGATTGTAGCTTACGATGCACGAAAATCCACACCAGCAGGCCTAGGAAGTTGTAAGAATCTGCGTGAATGCAAGTCAGTAGCAAAAACAGTCTGCAAATACCTATTATAGCATATTAGTAATGACGCATGCAAGAGAAAAGGAAAAATATCAAGGATCCCAATTAACTAATGAAAGATGCTAATATGATTTGATATCTGAAAGAATGAATATTTTCATACCAGAAATAACTAAGCGTTACATATTTAATATTAGTCCTGAAGGTGGATTGTTCATAAGAGCATCTGTAGTAGATTGTCTAGTGTTGCCATAATCTTGACAAATAAGCAAGAATAGACTATGAACTAAAAAATATTGCTACACTAGATAGTCTATTTTCTCTCTCCTGGGTGATTTGGCACAATAAATGTAAACTATAGTCTATTTGATCTTCTACATGTAGACAATCAAGTAGAAGACCATGTCATCAAATTAATTATTATTTAATTACACTTTTGTGACAAACTCTTTCTATTGGTAGAAATTTTTTTATCATTATTGTTTAATTATAAATTTCTACATCAATGGACTAGCTAGTGTAGCACAAATTTAAAATCACATTGTCCATTTCTAAGACTATTGAAATGCCATTAATATTCTAGTCTATTTCATGTGACACATAAGCATAGTCTCCACTATCTACTAAAGATGCTCTAATTTCATATGAGAGATTGCATTGCTTCTGGCATACAACTTACCACCAAATATTGATAAAGCCCATCCAAATGCTGCGGTTTAACATATACACCGCCAGTAATGTAAGATGCCTGGTAGAGGATGCATCACAGGAAATCAGGAAAGCTCAAAGGCACCTAACTTTTGAGATCCAAAAAGGAGGAAAAACATTTATACAAGAGGTTACCTGCTGTAGGAAAGCTGAATTATGAGTACCAACATAACAAGAATCTATGGGAACCTGAAATATAAGTGAGCCATAATTTTGAATCTATGATCATGATCAAGATACTATAAACACCAGCTTGCTAAACGAATAAGAATAGATAACCATGCAAGGCCTATGAAGTCATTCAGCAATGCATTGTGTTCTTTCTCTCATAGCATAAAAGCTTTCTGGTATTTTACAAAGTAGATATCGCAGCAGGGAAACAAGCACTTTGCATAGGGAAAAGTGCACGTTTTATGAGATGGGTAATATCACATTTAAGTCATGCATGACTACTTATAAGTTATAATTGGCATAGTGTAGGCGTGTGTGTATCAATCGAATAAAACAGAAACCGGGGCACTGGTAAGTTTTCAATGAAATTCAAGAGTTAGGGCAATAAGCACAAGAAATTTCTGGGAAAAAAGCTTAAATGCTTTTATGGTACCATTGAACGCTGAGCAGAGAATATTGAATTCATTAGTGCCACATATCTGGAAAGTCAATTGCCCAACCACCAACAAAACACAGAGTCAAAGCTTGAGACGGAATATATACAAAGGAAAAAGTCATAAACATACTGTTCAGGTCCATCAGGAGATCCCTGCAAGCATAAAATCTGTTCTGATATGTAAGTAACGTATGAAACAAAATCTATAACAATCAAGTAAGTGCCTATGTTAGCAATGTGGAATATAATTTCTAAAGACACATAAGTATAGTTTGACAGTATACATCTGAACTGACTTCACCTAAGTGTAGAGAAATATTTACATAGTTAGGAGAATATAAAACAAGGACAGAGAAGAGAATATACATTGATAATTTTTCAAGGAAACACAAGAAAGATGGGCTAGAAATTCTGCCAAAACAAAAATAAATTCCCAAGCACAAATGAAGTTTAGCATCAAAAATATTCACCCCATCCTATTGAGTATTGACACCTACTTCTACTGCTAATATGCTATTTATCATGTTCAAAATTCACCTTTACGACAGTGACTCCATGTACCTGACACCTCAAATGCTAATTGAGCACTCAACTGATAGAATTTCAAAATGAAATTTACACAGATAAATTATTAAATAGATTTGAATACTCACCCGGGGCTGAGGATTGAGTACTCCAGATCGGAAAACCCGTTGTATATCTATCTTTAGGTTAAATCAAACAATGCACAACAAAAAGATTATAACTTTCGTACAGTCTAATCAATTAGTGTTGAAACAGCATCTAGAACAAATGTGGAATTCAAACAGAAACCCTGTCCAAACAATAAACAACCAAATTCCCATTGGAGGATACAACAGAGTGCCATAGACAAGGACCCTGTGAGCAACGAAGAAGTAATTTTTCCAGGAGTTTCCTCCTTCCCCAGTTTTTCATCTTTGATGATAAACTCTTCTAATGTTTGCAACAAGTTGGAGTATAAAGCAGGCATATTCCCACCCTGTGAGCTCTGATTCTCAGTTGATGAAGAATCATATACATACTCACAGGAATTATAACCATTAGCAATCACCACCACGTGGTTCAGTTGACTTAGCAGTAAAATCGAGTTCAAATAAGCAAGCACCTGAATCCAAGAAAAGAGAGAAAAAGGAACGCAAATCATACTTTGCTTTCCAAGTATATCGATTCAAATAACATATGAACAAATAGCTAGGGTTTGGGCAACAAGGAAAGAGTGATTACATGTGAAAGAAATTGAGAAAACGGAAGAGAGGAAGTGGACCAGAAGAATGAATTGGTGTCTAATAACACCATCACAAGGCTTACATCATCTGCAATTGAACACCAAAAGCAATCAAACGGATCGATAAGAAACCTCAATAAACTGATACACCCAGATAAGTGTAATATGCATAATAGAGAAATATCAAGATTGACCAGAGTAGAGTTTCGAAGGAGCTGAAGCCATTGGAGAATTCCTTTTTCTTTAGCAGAAATTTGGAGGGAAACCGAACGATACTTCACTTCAATTCGCAGCTCAGGAGTTCAAACGAAACAAAGGCATTATTCGGTACTGGCTACGAATTTGAAGTATGCAAGTCAATCCGTCGTCGTTTTTGTAGGTTGAGGAACTTTGTAAAAGGAGAAACTCTTAAAAATATTTTAAGAACTTTATTAGCCTCGTTAATATCTAATTTATCCAAAATTTGCAATAGCATTGATTTAACTTTGTAACAAAAAGTAAAATTTAGAAAATGCAAACCATAAACATCAATATCTAGAAACGTTAAGTTTTGTTTTTGTGATTTTGTTGTATGAGTGAATAGCTTAGACAACAAATAACAGTATTTTTCAATCACCAAGTACTAGTAAGGTACCAGATGAATAGTCATGCTTCGGCTGGAACTCATTAGATAAATATTGTCTGCATATTTAAATGTATTAAAATCAAAATTTCATTTATATTGTAAATGCTAGTGTGAAAATATTATGAGATAGCGCAACAAAATACCGAAAATAAGAAATTTTAGTTTATACTTAAATGGCGGTAAAAAGTTGGACTAAACGGATGACAATAAATCGAACAAAAACCTGCCGCCGCCTAAATGCATGAAGTAGTATGTTGATAAGATACACACAATATCGATAAATCGACATCACGAAAAGAGTACAAGAGAAAATCACCTAAAGAAACTCATAACTTAATGATACTAACCACAAAATGTTAGCTACCTAATCTAACCAAAGACACAACAACCTAAAAATTTGTGCCAAAACAAATGCCTCTCAAAAATTATGCAACCATGCCAACCAAAACCCAGCTTTCTAAACCCGGTAACTCGCATCCAAGCTACAATGAAGTCAAAAGCATCAAGCCCCGAAACAGAGATAGCACTAGTGCTAGTATAGAGACGGTTAATGGATTCACCAAAGAGCAAGAACCCGAACCGCCTCTTATTGGGCCGCCCATTGGGGGCAATCTGGGGAAATTGCCGGTTGAGGGGACTAATGAAGACTTGGGCGTTAAACCGGGAAAAGCCGACTCGGGACCAGGGGCTGGTGCTGGACTAAATGTTGAATCCCGAGTAACGGTTGTCGGTGGGGCTATGAAGGGTGGAAATTGTTGCGGTCCTGTATCGGGAAGAACAATGCAAAAATTGAGCAAACTTGTGAGATTTCAAAAGAAAAAGAGCATGTCAAATGCTTTAAGAGGAATTAGATGTCTACTAGATATTTAGAGTTAGTAAAACCACAAGTTAAAAAACGAAACACCATGTTCCTTCTAACATATGTGTAATACATATATAACAGATGTATATCATATGTCTAATAAATGTTTACCAGATATCTAATAGATAAATTTTTCAACTATTCGCTATCTAATGGATATCTATAGAGGCCAGTAAAACCATAAAAATATGGAATCAAAACACTAGAGCATGTTAAAGTGTTTATCAAGACCA
>CAOJBJ012100392.1:0-12725 GCA_948291685.1 Euphorbia celastroides | reverse complement strand
AGTTAGAAACTCGTTTCTTCAAAATTCGGAAACTGTTTCTGATTTTCTCTAACTAGAAACTCAATTCCATCAAAATACAAACTTTTTTTTATCAAAACAAGAAAGTCAAAACCTTCTTATATTCCTACATTGACAAAACTGATTTTATTCGTGTCTTTGTATTCAATAATTTTAAAATACTACAGTTTATAAATTCATAATACCTTGGAAAAAAACATTTTAAACCTCATGCAACATTCCTATATTCATGAATTATAGTAATTATTGTTTTGCATATATTATTTTACTGTTTTATCTGAGAATATATTTGTATAAATGAGAATTTTATGTTTTTTATTTATAATTATACCCCTATATTTTTATTATTTACACGTTTCTCCACAGTTTTCAAACCTTTTTTTTTAGAATTGACGTTTCGCGGTGTCCGTTTCCGTTTCTGTGTTCGTGCTTCTTAGAGGATTGGTCTATTTGCTGTTTAATCCCGAACAAGATAAACAATATTGCTTACAACCACATAAATAAGGCTTTCAAGAGTAAATGAATGAGTATTTATAAAATTATCAATCAATAAACCCAATAAATCTTAAAGTGAAATATCTTTCACTTTCAGATTAACTTAAGCCGTTAGTGAGAACCAAGTTAATATATGATTAGAATAAGAATAAAAATTTCAAACATATTAAAGCTCTAATAATAAATTCAGTTTCGAGCAAATAAAAGTTCAATTCAACTCAACTTGTTTATAGTCCAATTCTATATCTATCTCGGTATGGTGACCTGATAAAATAATGCTTGTCAAGTACTGCAACATTTTTATGGTGGACGCAGTCAAAGATTTCGATGAACTTTGTTTTATGTTAAATCACCCACTAGTCTTTTACTACTTGTCGTCAACTTTCTCATTTTCTAATTAGTTTTTCTCAACCATTGTTTAATAATTGGGTAACTTTTACATTTTATTTTCATATTCATAACACTATCATCCAGTCAAAGAAATCTTTTCTTTTAGGTCATATTTACAGCCTTGCCCCAAAATTGGGATAATGGAGTAGCATGAGAGAGTAGAAAACAAAACAACATTCAATATAAAAGGACAACAAGTGGATTTTGCAGTTCAATCATACACATAATATAAGGTTAATTATTGTGATATATTTCAATTGTAACCGTCCATTATTAATATATTGTGTGTTGTTGAAATTCAGTCAAAAAAGTGGAGAATTTACATGAATTATAAATTAGTTTAGTCCCCTTTTATGTGAACTTTTCCTTTACCTTTGGAAATTGGAAACAAAAGCTAAGCATTATTGTTAAAATTAATATGATAGAGATAGCATGCACTCCATTAATATATTGGCTTTCAATATTTGTATATCATTATTTATTTAATTAATCTATATGATTTGTTTTTTATGTTACGCATATGATGATTTGTTGAGGAGAGTATAAGTAGCCCATTAAGCCCACCATGGACTAAGTTTAATAGAACAAGAATTCAAGTACAAATCTGGTATAGAGGTTTTTATACCTAGTATAATATAGTTTGTACCATTGAAAATCAACAAAAAAATTAGTATAAAAGATTTTTCCACCATGTTTGAAGTCTTCATACCACTAAACCCAACAGTCAAACTAGCTTTATACTTGCTATAAATCACTTTATATTAATGAAAACCAACAAAAACAAGTGGAGTTAAGACTTTATACAATGCTTAAAGCTTTTATACCACCAAAACCAACAATTAAACTCGAAATTAGAAAGCCATAAGAGCCCTTGCATTCAAAATATAGATTCTATTTGAGGAGAACACGAATCGATTCGGCTAATTATAATAGTCATTATCTCCAAAATATGACCCACACAAAGTTGATTCATACAACAATGTAAGCTACGTGGTTTAATTTATCCATATTGAGGATCTTATATTATGAATAGCAAGTTAATGATTAAATAAAATAGGAAGATTAAAGATAGAATTGTGATTCGTAATGATTTTTTAGTTAAGCAAATGCATGAACCAAGTTCATAATATTGCTAGCTTAATTTTGTAATTGTGAGGGTATATAATTTTATTTGGAGATAAGCCGGAATAATTTTTTGAGAGTGGACAATTGCTTTATATTTATGCTAAAGAAGTTAGAAAGGGATGATACGAGTGAATTAATTCTGAAGTATTGGTGATTTTATTTTAGAATTGGATCCATTATCAATGTCAACCTAAAACTATTTGTATTTTGCAATTATTTAATTATATGCCAACCAATTGAACTTTAACTAGTTAGTTCTAGGTTCATATTTTTTTTTAAATAAAAAGGTACTAAGAAAAGTATTTTTAGAATCAATTTCATAGTATTGATAGATGGAATATGTGCAGTTCCTATTTGAAGCTTAAGGAGCATTAGAAATTATACTTATTATCATCGATTCCTACAAATCATCTTATGATTTTGGAAAGAAAATTCATTGATTTCCCGTCTTTTTCATGTTCCATACTTAAAAATTTAACATGTGATCTATGTTCAAGAGAGACAAATAAGAAAGAGAAACTAAAAATAAAATAGATTATCAAATTCAAGGAGATGTGAGGGACTTTAAAATAGGGAAAACCACATTTTTACCATACCTTTGTTAGATTTTTCTTATTATACGGTTTCATGTCGGAGATACCTTATGAGAAATAAACAACGTAAAAAAGTGTATAAGTAGAGTGAATCGTGCCTCAATAAACATAAATTAATCGGTTTTGCGTTATATGAATTCAATGCCATTTAAGTACTTGCTCATCTGCCAAGTCTAGCACTTTCAAGGTTCATAGAGTGTACAGAGTTCATATTCAGGTTCTTGGGTCAATGTTAAACGTTTTGCTGGAATTTTAGGTTAAAGAAAAGTGTAGACTCGTTGATGACTTTAGATCTCAAAGGATACAAATCAAAAAATACTCAATATGTGGCAACTAGTTCGAATCCGTGCGAACTTAAAGAAAAATGTTGAAAATTAACTACGTAAAATAAACAGTCTTAAGTCACAAGTATCACAAATGAGTTTTATAATCAACACAAACTATTTGGTTTCATATTTACAAGTTCAACGCAACTATACTCAGCCGTTAAATTCAATATTACTCTCAATGGTCACTTTTTTTTTCCAATATTTAGTTACAGGAAAAATTAAAAGACAACACATAAAGTGGAAGAAACATAAATGACATGTTCAGAGGCATTTTATCTTGTATGTGGGAATTTATACAAAAGAGGGTATTTAATATTTAATACATTCCTCAATTCAACGGTTGAATATTTATTAGCATGTAATTAAATTTTTCTTATCTTAATTATATAATCCTTCATAAATGCTCAACTGTTATATTGAAGGAATACCCGGTGTTTTGTATAAAATCCTCATGTATGGTTGCACGGAGGATTCCCACTCACACATAAATTAAAGAAATCCCAAATTTTAGGGAAATTTGAATTATAAAGTCAGACATTCTTATTCTTCAAGCCCATTTGAACCAACATTTATATCTTCTATGGGGTCTATTATAACCTTGTCACAGCACAATCTTGAAAATGAAAGATGAAAGTCATACCATCATACAAAAACACCTTTTTTAATTTGTACAAGTTTCAATAACAACATTTAATAGCAAAATTATTGGTTTTGCCAAATCAAGCCCATCAAATTCATACATCCTTGTCATGAGACCACTATAGGGGATCAAATCTGTCGCCTACAAGAAAATTATGGCCTCACACCTTGTCAACGGTTTAGAGAGAAATTATACAGAGAGTTGGGTTTCTCTATATAAAAGCTCTTTATATTAATAGCATATGTTAACGTATCTGAAAATACTTTTCCATATAACTCACAATGCTTAATACATGAAAAAAATCTTGTATCTTCGGTTCGATGTCCCCTTTTATATCCATGCATTCATCATTTGACACATTATATTATCTCGGCATAATGTATAAATGTATCCCTTAAGTTGGCATTTTTCACCGGTGCACCTTTCAAATTTGAAAAGGTCTTATTACCCCCCTTAAGTTGGCAAAAACGGATCGATTACCCCCTCCCTCAATGTCACGTGTCAAAATATGATTAGTTTGACTTTTCAAACATATCATTTTTTTACCTTTATATATCCAACCAGAAGTTGACATGTGGCATTGAGAGGGTGGGGGGTAGTCGATTCATTTTTGCCAACTTGAAGGGGGTAATATGACATTTTCAAACTTGAAGGGTGCAACGGGCGAAAAATGCCAACTTGAAGAGTGCATTTATATATTATGTCTATTATCTCTTACAACGAGTCTATTTTTCTCTTCAAATTTCTCATATCTCTCTCATGAAACTCGGGTATGTGTCAACTAATGAATGAGTCACATAAAAGAGGACACTATTTTGAGGATACGTGATTTTTTTTCTAAGGTACACAATTCCCTCATACTCATTTTTCTTACCTACATTCCTCTCTTGAATTCTTTTAGCCTTATTTTTTGTCTAATGCATCGGGACCTCCTTGAAGTTGTCCTAAATTGCCTCTCACCCTCCTGAACTTTCAAAAGTTCCTCTCACCTCCCTGAACTTGCAAAAATGTACCTATTATCCCCCTTCAACTTATAAAAATGCACCACTTTGCCCCCTAAATACCACATGTCGACTTCTAATTGGCTTGACTTTTCAAAAATTTCATTTTTTTCCATCCAATCATAAGTTGACATGTGAAATTTCTAGGTTTAAAGGCACTTTTTAGACAAGTTCAAGGTGGTGAGAGGCTCTTATAAACACGTTCAGTGGGGGTGAGAGGAACTTTTGAAAGTTCAGGGAGGTGAGAGGCAATTTGAGACAATTTCAGGGAAGTCTCGATGCATTAGGCCATTATTTTTTATTGCTCATCGTAAAAAACATATTAGAAAAAAGACACTATCTATTATGGGTGTAGATCAAGCTTATACAAGGTTTTTACCGAACCCATCCTACGAACAATGTACTTTGGCTATACCTACAACTACATACATGTGAAGAACTTTAAACATTTTAATTTTAGATATGTATCTAATTATAAATATAAAACTGTATAGCTAAGTTTTATAGAAAACGTTATGTGAACATTTTTGTGGACATTGATTGAGGAAAACAATATCTGTGTTGTTCTAGGTATGACGAAGCAATTTTTTTTCATGTCATTATTGGTTCATATGTTTTGTGAACATGAATTACCCATGTCTCTTATCTAATGTTAATTGTGGTCCACTAGATATTCCACCTATATACTACCTATTTTTTGTTTTCTTTTTCATTTTCCCTTTTGTATTTTATAAGATTGTTGTTCATAAAAAAAACTTTCGGTTCATGAAACATTAAAAAGATTAAATAAACAATCTATTCTGACAAATATATTATTGATTGGTTCCACATTTTTGGTTGCACAAAAATTAAAGATATCTATACATGAAAGAAAACATTATTTTATGAATCTAGGCAGACGTTTCATTTTATTATAATTAAGCTTATTTTGTTCACTACTACCATTAGATTAATAGTGTGAAAAATTATTTAAGTGTTATTAGTGGGATAGAAAAACATTAATAGGAAAAGTAAGGGTGGAATGGATCCAATATTAAATTCAGTAGCATTAAGCACGTTAGAATTGAGATATCAATTGTGAAAATTGAGGAAGTTAATAAAGGGAATAATATTATAAAACTAGTTCTTTTAAACTAAATTGAATTGAATTAACTGAAATTTAATGAATAAATATTGAATTAAACCGAAATTTATTAAATAAAAATTAAATTGAATTACATGAAATTCAATTTAACATAGGACTTGGATTTGGTCAACAGGACCTCTCTAGTTTTCAAATAAATGTAGATCTATGTGATACTTATCGTTTTCCCGCTATTTATATCAACTTATCATTACACGATTGAGTTAATTATAATTATTCTTCAATAATTGAGTTTTCAGAAAATATTTTTATTTTATCAATTATGCATGCATTTAATACTACTATTTGTTTATCATTTCCTAATAATTGTAATTTCAAATGTTTGAAATGTGACTATTGTGGAGTGAAGATAATATTTTTTTTATAATTTTGCCATTTTTTTAAATCAATGTGTGACAGATAGTTTAGATCTAGAAATCTTTATCATAAATGCACTAAGTTACTTAATAATTATTATAAATAGCATATTTTTTAATGAATTTTTCTTTTAAAAAAATTGCATTATGTGGACTTACATAAATTTAAAAGACTATGGTTTTTAAAATCACAACTTCTATCTTAACTATTAAACTTAAACCTTTGTGAAAATGAGCTAATGACTGATTTTCCCTTTATTCATTTGATGTGTATTGTTTTTATATCTTTTTTGTTGCTTTAATTTTTTTATGTGTAAATAACTATACAAAAACATTAATTAATAAATATGATTAGTTTTTTCAAAAAAAGTTCATTTTCACTATAAATATCGTCTACCTTTAAAAATTTCAAATCACTCCCCCAACTTCGGCTAAATGCATAAATACCCCCCTCAAGTTGGCAATTTTCGTCTCATGCACTCTTTAAATTTAAAAAGGTCCTATTACCCCCCTAAAGTTGGCCAAAACGGATCAATTGCCACGTGTTAATTTCTGGTTGGATATATAAAAGTAAAAAAAATGATATGTTTGAAAAATCAAACTAATCATATTTTGACACGTGGCATTGAGGACAGTAATTGATTCATTTTTACCAGCTTGAGAGGGGATAATGAGATCTTTTTAAACTTAAAGAATGCATGAGCGCGAAAATTGACAATTTGAGGGGGTGACTTATGCATTTGCCCCAAACTTTTCCTTCTCTTCACATTGAAATCATGGTGCTCCGTAAACTACTCCGCAACCGTCTTTTCCACAGTTCGCCGGCGGCGACACCTCAACGGCGACCTCCGATCTCTTCTCCGGCCAGCGCGCCACAAAATGCCGCCAAAATGAACTTCCACAGAGACTACTTAAACTCCACAGATTCCTCCAGTAAAGGATTCTTCCGGCCATTTCTTAACCGGAGAGCGATAAAACAGTTGCCGGATTTTCTCTCCATTCCGGTCGGAGAGAAATTGAGAGAGGCTCTGATAAGAATCAACGGCGCCGGAGAGCGAATCAAGCTGCCGGATCGTCTCCAGAATCCGGCGAATTTGGAAAAGAAAGGATCGGATTCAAATCGATTGGAAATTTCTGTTGAGGATGCGAGAAAAGTTTTGAGGCTCAATCGGATCGAGAAATTTAAAGAGAGTCTGCAAGAAATTCCAGAAAGTTCGATTCCGTACTTGAGATTTCTTCAGATCTGCTTTGAAGTTTGTGGAAACAGAGAAGAAGGATTTGAATTTGCCAGAATGTTGGATGAGTCCGGAAACGTCATCGTTTTGGGGAATATTGTTTTTCTTCGTCCTCAACAGGTATTGATTATGAAATTGCTTCCATATAATTTGAGTTAATTTTAATTGGTTGACATGCTCTTTTATTATATTTGAATATTAACCTTAGTTACAATTGTTATTTAATTCTTGTAGTCTAAAATGCATTTTTCATTCAGTTTAGTTCAATAAATTTTAGTTCAGTTCGGTTCAATTCAATAAGTTGCAGTTCAGTATTATTCAATAAATTTTAGTTTATTTTCATTACTTATTCAACAAGTTTGAGTTCAATTCAATTTTTATTCATTAAATTATAATTCAGTACTCATTTATTAAGTTTCAGTTCAATTCAATTCAATTCATAACCATTCAATCCAAAAGAATAAAGCCTAAATATATTATATTGGATCCATGGGATGCAAATGGAAGATTATGTATGAATCGGATTTAATTCTGTTTATTTGAAATCTATATACTAACACGTTGTGTATCGAATAAATTACAATATACTCGAGCTTATATTGTTCAATTATATCATTTTTACAGATAACAAAATCGATGGAGAACTTAATAACCCAATCAATAGTTTTACCTAATGATCCGAGGAGAGAGGAGTTAAAGGAGTTGGAACGACAAAAGGCTTCAATGGACCGAAAGGCTCGAGCCCAAGTTCGAGCTGAGCTTTATTGCGGATTAGGTTTCTTAGCGGCTCAAACAATCGGGTTTATGAGGCTAACCTTTTGGGAGTTGAGTTGGGACGTGATGGAACCGATTTGCTACTTTGTAACATATCTTCACTTTGGACTCGCCTACAGTTTTTTCCTGAGAACCTCGGTTGAGCCGTCTTATGAAGCGTATTTCCAACATCGATTCAAGACCAAGCAAAAGAAACTCATGGAAGCTCAAAATTTTGATATTGAAAAGTATAATGACCTTGTTAAGGCATTATATCCGAGTGAAAGTCATAAACTCTAAGGTGTTATGAACTAAAACTAAGAACGTGCTAAATACTTGTCTTTATGAACATATTACTATTCGAGTTATACATTCAAATAGGCCGGGCTTGGACACTCAATTTTTCAAAAGCTCGGTCCAAGACCGAGTTCGCTAAAGCCTGGAATTTCATGGGTTGGTTATGTATGAAAATAACCAAGCTAGTTTGCGAATTAGCATATTATAATGTTTACTTAGATCATCTCTAAAATATGAAAATCTTCTTCATTAGCTTGTTGTAAATTGGGGATTTCGATCAACTCCGTGAGAATTTTGTCGTTGGTCTTCCATTTTATGTATTATTAGTTGTAATTACTCGGGAAATTCTCATTTTTTGAGTTTTGTTCAAATCATACTTTTTAAACGTGTTCATCAATTTTACAAACTCGTCATTTCATGTTCTTGTATTTATTAATTTATGAACTCAATCACGGTTTCTAACCATGTTGAGCGGTTGGACACTATCTGGAATCATGATGTATGCAAGGGGTTTGATAAACGGTGGGACGAACAAAAGTAATTAACATGACCTAGTCCTTTATTTTATGTAAAATTATAAAGAAGTATAAAAGCTCACTATGCCAAGTTATAGCATATATAATGGTTATTGTATCAGCTTTCAATGAAAAATAAACAAGGGAACAATTTATATAAAAGTCATTATACTAAGTGTAAAGGACATTATACCATTTTATTGCTATTTTAAAGGTCATTATACTGTTTTTCATGGAACAATAACAAGAAAACGCATATAAAGGTCATTACATCAAGTTATAGTAGGCATAAAGAGCATTTTATAGGTTATGGCGCCATATATAAAGACAATTATACCATGTTAAAACAAGTATAAAAGGCATTACACTATGTTACTCTAGGAATAAAATCATTACAACATATTATAAAATCAAATCTAACAATATAATCTAATTGTCTACACCACCCATATTCCCGCTTCATTTTCTTCTCTCCATAAGTAGATATTTTTTTTAAGAATATTATATTCTTATAAATTAATATTTAAGATTTACGAGTAGTTGATTACACACCAAAGAAACAATGAAAATGACACTAGAACATAAGATGTCAGCATAATATATGAATAATGGCAAACATAATTTATGAGGTGTAACCCTTATACAACCATTACCACTTATTTTATATATTTACTGTTCAGCCATATAAATTACTTCATATATACTGATTTACTCATAAAAAATTGACATACCATGTGAGCAAATGAATCGAGAGAGAAAATTCATAGAGAAGAAAACTGATTAAGATTTTCATTAATTGAATTGTTAAACTTTACAACGTATAAATCTTCAATTTAAAATGCCAATAAAAATATAAACAGGGAGAAACTTTTGCTCTGCTAGGGTTTTGAGGTTTTATTATTTTGCCGCTGCCGCCGACGGCGGTACGCGTTTGCTTCTCCTTAGCTCTTTACCGCCGATTGCTTCACCATACTAAGTCTACTGTCTTGCTTTCTCCTTCGCCTGTGTTTTTGCCTCCACCCCCTGTCCGACTACCTCCGTTATTGCGGTCAGATCTACCTTCTCGTCCTCCTCTGTCCTCCGCCTCCCTCCTGTCTCGCCAACACCAAATCTGTCTCCTCTCACCCTCTATCCACTGGTGATCGTTGTGCCGTCTCCGCCTCTCTCCCTGACGGTTCAATTAGGTTTTGTTTTTACTGTTCTTTAGTTTTGTTGGTCTTAAATTTTGCTGTTTCTTTGTATTTTCACTATGAGATCAGTGTCTTCAGGCATAAAATTGTTGTTGCACACCTCGATTCTGATAGACGTTCCATTGGGTTGGACTGCTAACGATGCAAGTCAAAGATATATAGTTATCTTTCAATTTATGTTCTCAGATCTATCCCTTATCAACAAGATCGTTCAAGATCAATAAGGATGGTCGAGGTCGCTATGCAATTACAAGTTTTTGTGGTAGTTGACTCCTGAAATTGTTAGTTGGAGGATACAAAGTTATTGCTTTATGTGTGGTATTTTGGGTATCGTTGTCATTAGGTTGTTATATCTTTCCTCCATTATGATGGGTTGTTGTGTTTCTAGTGATGGTAGCATGTTTTGTTTAGTATATGTATGTTTACATATGTATCATGCAAAATGTATTCCAGACTGCTAGTATTAATATAATCATTTATTTAAAAAAACTTTACAACGTATATTACAGCTTTTAATACAGTTGTTTACAACTACTAATACAATTACAATTTTACCCTTACTAACTAACGGAATTTAATTAACTCCTAACTAAACAGTTAATCGTTATTATTAAAAAAAACAGTTAATCGTTTATCAACATAATTTCATATTAAAAACAATAATTTTGTTTAATTTAATTCCGATGGATAATAGTATTAATGTCGATATTAAGAATTTATTCTAAAATTAAGTGGAACAATAGTCAGAGATTCCTAGTATTTTTAACAAGAACCTATACAAAAGGTAAATTACCTAACAATAAAAAGAAGGAAAAAAAAAGAATCAATGAAAGAGATTCATGTAATATTTAGAATAAAATAATCCCTACAAATTGGGGAGTGATTAGTGGTGGGAATCATGCTAGGCAAGCAACATGAAGTAGGATTCCATCAATTGATTAATTTTCTTCTTTTATATGGATAAATAACAAATTAAAGGTCTATTTATTAAATTAGTGGGATATCTACCACCCCCATTTTCTCAAATTATATTATATTCTTTACACTGGTCGATTTTTGAATATGAATCTATGCTGACTAGAACTAAAAACAATAAATTAATTATGGGAGGACCAAATCCGTAATTTTTACAAAGATTAGGGGTCAAAATAATTATAATCAAAGTTATTTGTTTTTTGGTGTTTAATGCCTTCACAGTGCGGAACAAATGCCCAGAAAGTTGATTCATCATACACAATTCTCTTAAAGTATATTTTACGTCTAAAATTAACTAGTGAAATGAATTAAAGTAGTTATTTCATAAGAATAGAATAAAACTAGAAGCAAAAATAGATTAATAAATTAAAGTATGACGAGAGATAGCCAATAAAAGGTCCATGCCTACACCATATTGTACGAGCTAAGTTTCTTTGATGTAGATAATATATTTCACAATTGAGATTGTTTATAGTTTTCCTGTTGTTATTCTAAATAACTAAAAGCAATTGCTCAACAATGTTAAAATTTGTTGTTTTATATAAGAAAAATAAAAGTTAATTGATTAAAAAAAAATTTAGACGCAATTATTGATATTCCGGTAAAGAAGTCTAAGGTCCTGTTCTCTTGAACTTATAATCAGGAAAATAAGTTCAGTTCAGTTCAGTTCCAATAAGTTCCAACAAACTTATTTAACAACAACTAATAATTAGTTTCAATAATAATAATAATAATTATTATTATTATTGTTATTATTATTATTATTACAAAATTTAATGAAAAAAGTAAAAAAATGTTTATAAATACATTAAGTAACTATTCATCTACATTTTAAAAAAAATTATGGTTAAAAAAATAAATTAATGGTCTAATTTTTAAAATAATTTATGTTAAAGTTACTTGTTAATTAATTAATGGATAAAAAATATAGAAATTAAATTTTAAGAATATCAAAAGTTGTTCTTTTCCAAAATTAATTCACCATTGATTATATATAATAATATAGTAAGGTATAAAAGACATGTAAGTAAGTATTATTAGTTTTTTAGATTACTAATTATTTTAGTAATTGTAAATTATTATTGTTATTAGTATATTGTTATCTTATGGTGTTTGCATTTTGAACAGTAAAATTTTATCTTAACAATAATCACATATTTTAATAATAGTGTTACATAATATAAATAATGATCACATGAATTTACTAATTATTTGGACTCTTTTTTATTAATTAATATAAATAGTTGTTAGTATAAGTTTAATTAATTTATTTATAATTTTGTATATTGTATATTTTTTTATGAAGTTATATTACATATTTGTATTACTTAAGTTCTATTAAGTTTTAATAAGTTCAGTTTATTTCAGCTCTAAAAAGTCTAAGACTATCATAAAATAAATTATTAATTTTTATATGATTATAATTAGAACATAGCTTTGACATCACTTGCTGAATTTGGTGGCACCTTACACATCTCGACAGACTTGCCACCAAAGAGAACTTGTAGTGATAGATACATCTTTCCTAGTTATATAATAAACTATATCCTGCTTACTATCAATGTGGGACATTTTCTACATTCAAATAAAATACAACTTGGTAAAGATGAAAATTTAAATGAAAGAGCAAAAAACTAGAAGTAATAACAGTGTTATTGCCTGCAAAAGG
>CAOJBJ012100255.1:0-12948 GCA_948291685.1 Euphorbia celastroides | reverse complement strand
AGGTGATACATTGGAAGAGTATCAAGCATCAATATACTTTTCGATGGTGCTGGACAAGGTAGACTTGGGCACAGCTCCAATGACGCTTTCTTTCTTCTCACCTTTGTTGAAGACCAGCACAGTGGGAATACTCCTAATTCCATACTTGTTTGCAATATTCGGGCACTCGTCGGTGTTCACCTTGAAACACGAGATTTTTCCAGAATATTCCTTAGCCAACTCATCAATCACCGGTGCTATCATTCTGCACGGTCCACACCATGGTGCCCAAAACTCCACCAGCGCCGGGTTTTCACTGCCTATCACCACGCTCTCCCAGCTTGCATCTGTCACTGCTTTAACTGCAATTCATTTTCATTTGAAACTCATACAATCAGAGAATATTGCTGTAAATAGAAGAAGAAGTTATGGAAAATATCGATGGCAAACCTTCGTCTACGGCTTCACGAGCTTTGCAAAGGAAGCGGGTTTTTCTGCTTCTGAGTGAAACTTGTGGGGAAGAAGATGAAGAGAGGGACACATTGGAGGGATTGAATCCTTTGTAAATGGGGATTTGAATGTGCTTCTCTACTGGAGCAAATGGATGAGCGTATTGCACAACAGTAGCACTAACCTGGAAACAATTCTTCATAGCCATTTTCTGAGAGAAAAATGAGAAAAGATGTGGCCTTTGTACGTACGGGATAAGGTAACTTGCAAATATTAAAGTGGATATTCGTAAAGATTCTGGGGTCGGAGAGCCTCTCAAATTCAAGTGGATGACATTTTATTTCCAATTAAGCCAAGACCAAATATCCAATTGATTTCTTTGAAAATATTTTATGTGAATATATTATTTCTTTTTGGTTCACCATGCCTTCTTATTAATTGATTGAGACGTTACAGATTTATTTCCTATAGTTTTTCATTTTTCAAGTATCCAGATAATTCAAATTTAATTTCTTTCCATACTTCACAAGCAGCAGTTAGTTCCGGACTCCATTTGCCAGCCTCACGGATAATTTCATTACCCTCACGAGCAAGATCACGTCCCTCATTACGAGCTTGTACACATGTTTCTAAAGCTACTCGATTAGCTACGGCACCAGGTGCATTTCCCCAAGGGTGCCCTAAAGTTCCGCCACCGAATTGTAGTACATTGAATGTGCCCCCTATCATATCTATACAAATAGAATAGTAAAATTTTTGGTAGATAGGGATCTTATCTAGAGTTAGCATTAAAAGAATATTATTCAAAGAGAGAACTGTCGTTGAATTGTTTCTATATAGCCAATAAAGTTAGCATTAAGAGAATATTATTAAAAATCTTTTCACGAAGATAAATGGTTGTAAAATCAAGTCTGATTATTTTTTCATGTTACACTTCGTAAGTCTTATTTCTTCACTAGAAAGTACGTTCTAGCACATTTTTACCAATATCCCGGTCGATTCAATATTTTTAATCAAAACTTTATATATTTTGAAATAATCTTTTGTGCATATTTATGAAATATTTTAAGTATTTAATAAATTGAATTCAAATTTCAGTGATTACCTGTTAAATATTTACATAAATTAATATATTTCTTAAATTTATTTTTTAAAAATTAATTTAATTTAAAAAACTTATCCGTGCATGCCATGCGTAATACACATTTACATTACTCAAGAATTAAGCTAGAATAAATGGATATATATTATAAGAAAATAAAAAAGGAACATTTGCAATTCAAAGAAACTAAAAAAAATCACATGGCATTTCCATACATGCAAGTGTAATAATATCCAGTTAAAACAGCATATAGCAGCGAATAGAATCCCTAGTTGTCTATCAGAAGCAGCAGCTATGCACCTACTGCTGCATAATCCCTTTGAAATTCCAAAGAAAAAAGGGTTGGTTTAACTCCTATGATAAAATATCAAAAACCTCATCTATGATTGCCCTGGTATCTTAAATAATGAATGTGGGATTCCGACATTCAGTCGTAGCAGTAAGTATAACAAATATGAAACGAAAAAGAAAAAAAAAAGCTTTCTTGTTCTGAATCTGGTGCTACAAACACCAGAAAGGAGATCCATAACCATCAGTTCAAATACAAATTTCAATATAATGACTCAACGGAAAGCATGCCAGTGTTGTCTGCAACAGTTCACAATAAAAATTCTCCACAAATCCAAAAACAGATGAATGCTCACTAGCAGAGAGCAGCCTGGCTTCTATGACGATATAACTTTTCAATGGACAAGACAAAACTTACCAACAAGAAGTTATAGAACTTACTCGCTTTCTACAAACTAAATTACCATATCTACTTTAGTAAAGCAATTCAATCTATAACTACAAACCTGGCTCAAAAACGTAGGATCTCAAAACGAGTAATCTTTCAAATCTGCGCTGGAGTCGTCCAGTTCCACATCAGCTAAGCACTCTTCTGCTGTGAGGGGCGGAAGTTGCCTTGTCTTGCGTTTCAAATTATGTTTGTGCCAATCGCTCTTCAAGTGATCCCTGTATTGCTTTGCATCTCCTACAAATGCATTGCACGTGTTGCATTTCTGCTGCTTTACCTCTCCCGTGTTATTCCTATTCTTTTCCACAGAGATAGTCTGCGTTTGCATTTTCTCACTCAGTTGGGCCACCGAATCATTTGCTTCTTTGGTGGGCAGACGAGGCGGCTCCTCTTCATATTCATCATAGTCGTTTACATGAGTTTCCCCTTCAAAGTGCACTGACATTGACAGAATTTCTAGCCTGCCCTGGAGATTTCTCATCATTGCATCACACTCCCGGAAGAAACCGGGATCTAATTCACAAAACTGCAAAGCAATCAAAAGCGAGCCATTGACATGATCAAACTAGTCCCAGTGCAATTACCCACTCAGTCCTTGTGCAGTTTAATCTGTTGCTTGCTTTTGTTTATTTCGTACGAATTATGTGCAATAACATTAAAAACATTTAACAACAAAAGGCTCAAAAAGATAACAAATTGCACAGCACAAGGACCAAACTGATAGCAACTTACATAGCACAAGGACTAAATAGATAGAGTGTAAGACACAGGTACTGAATGGGTAAATTAGGTATAACACAGAGCCTCAAATGTTGTATTTCCCATCAACGTTTGACTATGATGATACATACATTCTACACAATATGCAATAAAACTTCTTAGGGAAGACAAGAACTTACAACAGATATCTGGCTGCCAGATTCATCCTTTGAAACAATGGTAGCATTCCAACTGTTCAATTTTTCAAGCAGAGCAGGTGAATTTGATTCGGAAATAGAAAGTCGGAGTCTCATTGGAGATCTTTTCACTGGAAAATGCTTTTGAAGCTCACGGATAACTTCAAGAGCCTGCAGAGTTACAATAGAAGAGTGAAACAATGATTCATCTAACACTAAAATTTCACAGGCATCAATTAACCTAAAGACTCTAACCTGTTTCTTAGAACTGCAATGGGGATCAACAGCAAAGTGAATTTCATGCATAAGACGCTCAATCATACTAATAGTATAAGGGCGTTGAGTTTCTGAATTGATTGTTTTCTGCATAACAATGGAGTGCTATATCCCTAAATTGACTGGACAACTGAGACTCCCTCTCCTTCCCTGCAACCTGAAGCTCCCCCTTATCCAATATCTAACCACAAACACCATTAAAAGCACAGCTCAATCATAACAACAGAAACAAAAAAGACAGAAAATTTGAGGGAAAAACAATTGAATTACCTCAAGGCATATTTTGGTCTGATCATCATTGCCAAAGGCTTTGTTTAAGTCCTTTGACTTGGCCAAAATTCCTTTCGAAACATTTGAATACACCGTATGCGACTGCAACACTTCATCCAAATCCTTCTCCCCGTTCCCGTACAAAATCAGTAACAACAATTTCGAACTTTTGCACAAATTTTTCGTTAAGGATTAGATACGACGAGAATTCTCTACTTACACGCCAGAGCGCCACGAGAGGACCTTGTTCTTGTAGCAAGCAATCTCAAAGCGCATACCGTGCTTTTTCAACCGCACCACCGCCACATTCGTTAGCCTCTTTTGCCCTACCGGTTGCACTAGCACCTTCGACATCTCTTAATCCGCCGTCTGTTTTCTTCTCTTTGACGGGGAAGATCGATTTTTTCTGGAATCGTCCGTCGGATTAGTAGATTATTCATATGCTTCCCGTAGATAATCTAGGGCTGAACCTTTTATTTCCAGGCCCAACTCATTTACGAGCCCAGCCTAGTTTTCCATTGACGTATAAATTTCGAGGGCTTAGTTTCTGCGAATTTGCTAGGCTTCGTCTTCCTTCATCATTTGTGTCTCCTCTGTCTGCTGGAATTGGAGAACAAGTGAGGGAAAAAGGGAAAATGCCGTCGTCTGAGCTTGAAAGTGAAGTTACAGTTTCGAATAAGGAGGAAGCAAACGATGATTGCGACCAGGACATCCGCAATTACTATGATATCTATGGACCAAACGTAGTTTATATACTATTCTTGCTAGAATTGTTCTTTGCATATACAACTGTTGGGTTTTTGTGTTGAACTCCATAGGGGATGAAGCTCTGTGATTTTCATATTCCGCCATGCCTAAAAAGATGTTTTAGTATTTAATTCTTGTCTTTGCAGGCAAAAGCTGAAGTCGTTTTTAAAACTCCGGAAGCGAATACCACTTTGAATTTGGAAGTAAGTTTTCACCTTCTGTATAATACGTATGTAATTACGAAACAATGAATATGAATGGAGATTTGAATTTGAAACAGGATGTTCAAGGGCTTGTAACCTGGGTGCTGGGTGAAGGAGTGATGCCATCTTGGGTTTTTATTAAGGTATGAAACTTCGGTCTTTTTAAAAAACGAAACGGAGAGGGACTTACTTGATCTCTAATAATGCTCATTAGCCATTTGGACAAAATGAGCAACGCCCGTTTCGGTTAATGGTCAAAACACCATATCTGCATAGTTTCTGGGTTGTTGTCATGTCTTTGTACTATAAGTACTAACATTTGGAGCTCTTTCGGCTTGCCATATACATATTAGTGTCCAGAAATATACTGTAAGAAATGTGTCTTCTGTGAGTTTGCTTCATACCTTCATATGATTTTGTTAAGAACATTAGTGCATTAAAGATCCTTATTGCATTTGTCCTATTTTATAATCTGAATGATCTTTGCGAACTCTGATTTTTTTGTAGAACAAGCCCCTCATTCCAAAGGTGGTTTTGCTATATATTCCTGGCCTCGATGCAGCATTATACATGTCAAAACCTAAGTTACTTGCTGGTTTCAAAGAATGCTGTGGAAAACCTGGGGCACTTTTAGCTCTTAGGTTGGTGATGCTTTTTCATTCTCTTCTGTTAAGTTTTCTATGTGCTTTTCATTACATCTGTATGGATTATTGCTTTCGTTTTTGGCTAGCTGTGTATCAGATGGAATGCAAACCATTGATGCACTTCTAACATGCAAGACGAAAAGGAAAAGAGATGGTGTTCATTCAGGTTCTAGGAAATGTATTCAGACATCTGAGCAAGGTTTTCATCTATCACTTATATATTTTTTTTTAAAATTAATCATTGTGTTGAGTTTTATAGAGTGAGTGCTAGGGATATGACTTATTCGTATTCAAGATGAACTTTCTAGTCTTCAGAATCTTTTCCTTTCACAAGGAATTAATTGTCTTTGATATAGATAGTCTCCTTTTGTTGCTGGGATTTGGAGATGCAAATTGTTATCCGAGGTGGTTTGTTTATTTGGAAAACATGAACAGCAATTTTCCATTGACTTTACAGAAAAGTTTTTTGGTCTGTAGGCTTCTTTTTCTAACTTATGCATTCCTTCATATCTCAGCTTTTGGGTGACATTCTCTATGAACTGTTTATCAGTTATTAATAATATGTAAAAGAATATTGCTAAAGTGATTTAGTTTATATGAAATTTTTGTTGTATTGGATTCAAAAGGTAATTGAAAGTTATTTCTCTATCTAGGAGAAAATATTTCTAAAAGTGCAGATGTATCAACAGTGCAAAACATGAAAGATTTACCTTTCCCACCTGCCTATTACACACTAACGACTAAACAACTGGAACAAAATGATTATCGTAATAATCAACCAGGTGATTAGATTTATTGATATTTTTATTTCCATTGTTTCATGATATTTGTTTTTTTACTGAAGCATTCAACAGGTTCATGATTTGTTATTGGTTTCATCTAGGCTTTCTTTGCACTCTTCCTTCACCTACCGGCTTTTCATCATATGATATGCTGGCTCTTGATTGTGAAATGGTATGATGGCATTTACCACTTGGGTTCTAAAATAGTAAAATGTGATTTGTAATATCATAACAGGCATTTTCAGTTTTGCACTTTACATCAGCTTTACTTGGTTACATGTTATGGTTGAACAGAGTGTAAGCATTTAAAAAAAATATTATGGTTATTGCATTTTTCTCTGATGATTGATCCACTAGTTGAGCTATACAATGAAAAGTCTACGCTCAACCACTTGAATGACAGATGGGCTATCTGAGCTATAGTTATGACGTCAGCTTTGTGGCCATTAAACATCAAATGTATATATCTTAATTTCTTCTTAGAAATTAGCAGTATGACAATTATACTGTAATTTGTGATAAGTCCATGACATTAGCTGAATTTTTGAAACTAGTTTAGCAATTCTTATTTGCCATTAAATTATTCTTTATAGCTGTGCGGGGAATATCTAGGGAATCGACTGATCATAATCAAAGATATTGTGACAACTGAAGCATTCATCCAATCATTTTGACATTGATCGCAGACATTTTAATTTCAAATTTTAAGAGCTAGTTCGTGATTGTTTTCCCAGGTTGTTGACCTGAAAATGTCCACCTTCAAGCTTTCTTAGGAGTAGTAGATTTTGATTTTGGGAAAGCAATACCAAGCAACTCTTTATTAATTAGTATGAAGGGGAAAAATGTGCTCTTCAAGCCCAAAATATATTATTCGAGGAAAAGTTTGTGAGAGCTTCTTTTTGGGACCACATTTGGAAAAACAATTCCAAACATGACATGATTGACATGGAAACGGAGGGTAGTGTCAATTGGAACTTACCTTCCTCTGCTGTGATTGATGCTTGAAAATATTTTGTATCTGCTACCTCTAACTATTAGGCAGCTGTGGCAAAATTATCGGTTTTGACGATGTGAAAAGAAAAAAAGAAAAGAAAAGGATCATTGAAGTAGGAATAGTCTCGTTAGACTAGGAAACTTTATGTTAGCGTTGGATTATATTGATATGCTAATGATATGTTGGATATCATTTGATTGATATGTGGAATACAATAGGTCTTGAAACATATTTCAAAAGCAAAGTTGTCTCTTTCATACTCAAATCTCTAGAGAATCGGGTAGACTGTGTAATGCATACTGCTTAAAGAATGTGGTCAACAAGGAATATTTGTCAAATCAGTGATTGAAACTGTTTTAGTTTGTTTTGTTTGCTACTTCAGTTAGCTGTCAATTCTTTTATGTGGTTGATTATTATTATATATATATCTAGTGTTTAGCTGGTCCTTAATGCTGTTCTTTTTTTATTTGTTCTGACAGTGTATCACAAATGAAGGGTTTGAATTGACAAGAGTAACTTTGGTGGACACTGAAGGACAGGTAAGTGTTCTGAATGAATATTAGTGTTTTTATGTAGAAATAGGACTTTTAGGTCTTTTAGATTTCATATGCATAGGCCTCTTGCCAGTTGCCACAGACCCTGAACTTGAAGTAGCAAAATATTATTTCATGTTTCACCGGAGAACTTTTTTCGAATAGTGTTTAGCGACATACCACTTCAGTGTTCTGGTTTTCAACATTGCTAGTAAAGAGAAGATTTTATTTTTTTTTTCTTATAGTGTTCAAAATGACTTTTTGATAATGCAAGTATTTTTTACAGAATTTCGTTGCTAAAAGAAGCATAAATGAAATTTGGTTCCTTTTGAAATCTTATGCATTGTTTGGAGGTCCTAAGTTGCATCTTTTTCTAAGTTCCTGATAAAATCTTGTATCTTGAGTTATATTTTGTTTAGTTCCAATAAGTGGTGCTGATCTTTTGCAGGTGGTACTGGATAAATTAGTTAAACCAGTAAATGCTATTGTTGACTACAACACCAGGTAATTTAATTATTAAACCAGTATTCATTTTCCTGAGGCTTGATTTATATAGAAGTTACAAAGACATTCATGTTTTACTATTGTATATTATGTACTACTAAATTTTTTCACCTTTATCTCGATCATGGATTTAGATGTCCTAAAAGCCTTGACTAAAATCTCCTCTTTCCTTCTGCTCTTTTCAAGCAAATTGAAATTTGAGTTGCAGTTATTTATTTTCTATATGTTAATTCCAAATTGTTCCAGATTTAGCGGAATCACGTTTGAGATGTTGAACGGGGTAACTACAAGCCTTAAAGATGTTCAGGTTTGCTCAAAATCCATATTAATTTTGTGTTTGATCTTAGTCAATAATTCACCATATTTCTTGAGTGTTGCTTCATCATTCGATTTCTTCTTTTATTTGTTTGCTTACTCAGAGTTTCTTCCCCCATCCAGGAGGACTTTTTGAAGCTTGTACACAAAGAGACCATCCTAATCGGTCACTCGTTGGAAAACGATTTATTGGCTCTCAAGATCTCTCATGAATTAGTAATTGACACAGCAATTTTGTTCAAGCACCCAAAAGGCGGATCTTATAAAACCGCACTAAGAGTCCTTGCCAAGAAATTTCTTTCCAGAGAGATACAACAGTCGGGGGCTGGACACGACAGCATTGAAGATGCAAGGGCAGCCATGGAACTGGCCCTCTTAAAGATAAAAAATGGTAACCGAGTCTCGCTAACTGAATTTTCTTTTCCCTTCTTCAAGGGAATGTAGTTCATATTTTTAACGCCTCTGCCTCTACTGCAGGACCCGATTTTGGCTCACCTGCACCACTGATAAGAAGAAAACTCCTTACCATTCTAAACGAGTCTTGTAAAACATCCTCTGTAATTGATGAAATTTCAATAGTGAAGCGGTATAGCTGCGAGTCGTCCCATTCATTTCCTGTATCTTCTGACGATGAAGCAATCTCAAAAGCCATTAAAGAGGTAAATCGGGTTAAAGTAATTATCTTTATCCAATTTCTTTTCGGGTTTAACGGATGTGTGCTGATTTATGTATTGGTGGCTGTAGGTGAAGAATGATAAGGTGCATTTTGTATGGACCCAGCTTTCGGAGTTGAATTCATATTTGAAGAAGCAAGCTGAAGATGAAGGGTTGTTTAATGCAAAACTGGCTGAGATCATAGCTCTGCTTACATGCGAAAAGAAGTCTAATAATAGAAAAGATATTAGGCGTAGGATGACATCAGAACTTAAGGAAATTTTAACTTGGATGGATTCTAGGGTTCGAAAGCTACACTCTGCATTGCCTACTAATGCAATGCTCATAATTTGCACTGGACATGGAGATACAGCTATTGTCCGAAGGTTTGTCTTTGTACTTTATAATATGTTGTTTTCAAGTGTTTCAAAATTTCATTGTCCAATCTATAAGTCTGATGGATACTTAATTGAAATGTTTTGGTTAGATTGAGGAAAATGCTGGCAGAAAACCGGGAGAACATGATGGACCGAGAGAAGATTGTAAAGGTATTGGAAGAGCTTCAGGCCCAAGCTGAAGTAGCTTTGTGTTTTGTAGGGGTGAAGAACTGAATATGTGGTGGATATTCTTTGGTGTTCTTTTTGCTGATTTTGTGTAATGCCGCCCGTGCCAATTTTTGTATTGTTCAGGGCATTTTTTATTTGAAATACTAGTTCATTGTAACAGAGAGAAATGTTGTAAATTAAGGGGAAAGAGGAAATTTAAGAGATATGTGTGGACTGTGTTCAAGTTCCTTATCTGAGCTTATTGAGGCCAGAATCAATGTCGAATGTACATAATCTACATTTATGATGACATGCAATGCAGAAGTAGGAAGTGTAATCACAGTTCCAACCCTGTAGAATATCCTGACCGAAATTTTTGATTTAACCAATTGTTCGATGCCTGAAGTTGCAAACTATGCACTAAGGACAATTTTCAGTTTTTGAATTGGCTTGTGGAATCAGTTATTGCCAATAAACAAGATTTTCTTGTTCTCGGGAGACAGAAGAAAACGTAACTGCACATAATTTCTATATGCAAATGCTTTTCTATTTTAAAAAATTTGCTTTCTTCATATCTATACTTGCATTTGATAGAAGACAAATCAAGCCAAATTACAAGGGCAGAGATGTAGATATTCAAAATCGGACTGAGATCAATTCTGAATCAGGGTAAGCAATTTCTGATTTACATTCACAATAATCCGAAAAATCCGAGCATAACACAAACACAGAAATCGGTAATGTCAGATAATTAGCAACTCTCCTACATCAATCGACCATGCCTAATTTCCAAGTACTTATTTTAAGCTAACAATATCTTACATAATAAGGATGTCACTCAAAAATTATAAATATAGATACAACTAAACAAAAGCTGAATTTATGCAGGGTGCTGCTGCTGCTGCCACAAAATCATCACCTCCAAGCCGAAGCCACGATCAAATTCTTGTCTTCCCACCCGAAAAGCAGAGCATTCATCTCTTCCTTCAACTTGTACCTATCACAATACTGCTTTATTGCTTTCCTTATCATATCCACCACATTAGGCCCCATCGGGCAAGAATTGAACCCAGCCATCATCATCCTAGCCCTCCATTTCCCCGCCACCTCACACCGCTCGATCCTAGCGTCCCCCTCGCATGCCACAATGTTCACTATGTCCCTTGCCAGGCACTGCTTTTCCACATTCATCCTGTCCTGGCTCGACCTTGGCAAAGTCACATCTAGGGACTCGAACACCGCCGAGTAGTAGTTGTAGGCCTCTGCAAACCTTGTCAAAAAGGGGGTGGTGTTTGTGTTCACATCCTGTTCAACTACAGTCACGAGCTTCGGGTTCAGGCTCTTGACCATTTGGAGCAGCTGGTCCCTCTCGTTCACTGTTGAGACACTCTCGTCTGGCATGTGGTGCAGTTGGAAAGCAAAGTTGACCACTAGAGCTTCCCCGGGTTTCAAGTCTAGCATGGACGGGCTCACCAGTGAAGTCCTGGAGGCCACTGCGTTGAACTTGAAGGGCACTTTTAGCATATTGGCTAACGCCTCGAGCCTCTGACCGGTGATTTGGAGCCCGCCGGTTGGGCGTTGGACCGACTCGGGGTCATCGATTCCGGTTAACCGCAATTGTGGTAGCTTGCCCGGCTGGTTTGCTAGGGCTTGTATCAGTGTGATGTACTGGTTCCCTTGGTTGATGTCGAAATCGATTAAGTGTACTCTCGTTTCGCCTTTGAAGGCCTCGATCATAGCCCCATTGGCTGCCATGAACCCGAATTTGAAACACGGGCAAATCTCAAAGAGAATTTGCATAGCTGCAAGGCGGTCAGAAGACGGGGGCTCCTTGCATTTGAGAGCTCGGTACAGATATTTGCCAGAGGAGGCAATTCGAGCTGCAAGGCCTTCAACCATGTAGGCTGCAATTCTCTGCATAGGCTCCCCTTGAATTGAGACCATTTGTCGAAGCTCGCTTATCAAAGCTTCAGCAACCTCGAAATTGTCCTGTGCAATTGCATTAGCACACTCGAAAAGCAACCTCTTGGGAGTCCGGGGGGATAATTGTGATACTTCAATGCTACTTAGATATGAATCTGAAGACGTCGACTCCTTTGGCGAGTCTTCAAGAATCTCCATGCTTTGGCTGTTGATGATGATGTCATCCAAGTCAACATCCTCGGTGTCTTCAAGTAGAGCTCGCTCGAGTTCTTGCAGCTTCATCCTCATGTCATCTCTACTGTAGTCTGCAAAATCCATTTCCAGGTAATCCAGTTCAGCACTGAACATAGAGGATCTGGAAAATTCTTGCCCGTGAAATGAGTTGCCAGAGATACTAGAGCTTGATAGTTGGACTACTTCCTCTGTGGGGGAATCAGCAAAGTACTTTTCATAACTCTCGTTCGAGTAAGAGTCAGTTGCGTATATAGTTCTTTGCTTGTCAGGCCTGAACATGTCAGAGGAAAGACCAGAATCTTCGTGGCCCCCGTTCAAAGAGTAGAGCTTGTGATTCCGGTGCGGCGTAGCAGAAAGCTCTACTGGTCTAATCAGTGACATGATTTTCGTAAATTGATTCGGTTTTCGAGTGATGGTTGGTTTAAAAGTGAGTTTAGCCTGCAACAATCACATTCAAAATTGTGAAGTAGATACCACTACACAAAATAAGCAGATTTATATATGCTATAAAAACTCAAATAGGGTTGAAATTCGTTCTTCAATCAATTTAGATCAGTAAAAAAAACTGTAATCAATGGCTTGTCTTGATTCTATAGTCCCAAATAGTTTATGACCAAGGATTGAAATATCAGCATACTGAAATTCCAGATCAAGTAAAAATAGAGAAAATTTTCCTACATATATTACAATCAGATTTAGAAGCGAAACTTTGAAGTTAATTCATCTTCAAAAGTCATCTAATTTGACATGCTACACAGAAAGCTCAGAGCTTTGATTGTGTAATAGCATAATACATATACAGAAATAGAACAACGTTGAGTAGAAAGTTTCTATCAGATCAAAAACAATAGTTTGACATAACAAGAAGATAGACGATATAAAGAAAAATTCAACAAAAAAGGAGAAACTTTAACAGTCAAATTTCCCCTAAATCAGAAGAGGAGAGTCAGCAAAATCTTAGCAGATACCTCAACAAAGAAAAGTATACTATGAACTGGAAAAATTCTCAAAATTCACAGAGTAACAAAACAACCAAACAAGTTTATTAAGGTTTTCTACAATATGATTAAAAGATATATGAACCTGAGAGTGAGAGGCAGGTGAAAGAAGAGAAAGGAAGCAAAAGGGATATATGAACAGCTAATCCACCAATTGAATAGA
>CAOJBJ012100230.1:0-12952 GCA_948291685.1 Euphorbia celastroides | reverse complement strand
CACACAGGTGGGAGAGCGAGGAGTGCAACTTTCTGGTGGTCAAAAGCAAAGAATCGCCATTGCTCGAGCTATGTTAAAGAACCCGAAAATCCTCCTCCTTGATGAAGCCACCAGTGCCCTTGATGCAGGCTCTGAAAGCATCGTTCAAGAAGCATTGGACCGTCTGATGATTGGAAGAACAACGGTAGTTGTTGCGCATAGGCTATCAACCATTCGAAATGTCGATTCGATCGCTGTGATTCAACAGGGCCAGGTCGTTGAAACCGGGACCCACGAAGAGCTGCTCGCTAAAGGAGGATCTTATGCTTCATTGATTCGGTTCCAAGAGATAGTTCGGACTCGGGACTTTTCAAACCCATCGACTCGAAGAACACGGTCAACAAGGCTAAGCCATTCGCTTTCCACCAAATCTCTGAGCCTGCGGTCCGGAAGTTTAAGGAACTTGAGCTATTCTTACAGCACCGGTGCTGATGGGCGCATTGAGATGGTGTCAAATGCTGAAACTGACCGGAAAACTCCAGCTCCCCAGGGCTATTTCTTGAGGCTGTTGAAGCTAAATGCACCCGAATGGCCTTATTCTATAATGGCTGTTGTAGGATCTGTGCTTTCGGGTTTCATTGGTCCAACTTTTGCCATAGTGATGAGCAATATGATAGAGGTTTTCTACTATAGGAACTCGGTGGCCATGGAGAGGAAGACAAAGGAATATGTATTTGTTTATATTGGTGTGGGGCTTTATGCGGTTCTCGCCTATTTGATTCAACATTATTTCTTCAGCATCATGGGGGAGAATCTCACCACAAGAGTGAGAAGAATGATGCTTGCAGGTGAAAAGAAACATGAACTTTTCATTTAAAATTGATTAAGAACAATTTCTGATTATTATAATGGTCTTGTGTTTTGATGGTTTCAGCTATTCTGAGGAATGAAGTCGGTTGGTTCGATGAAGAAGAGCACAATTCAAGCCTTGTGGCTGCTCGATTGGCTCAGGATGCAGCTGATATAAAATCTGCAGTACCCGAGAGGATTTCGGTTATATTACAGAACATGACCTCTCTTCTCACTTCATTCATTGTGGCTTTCATTGTTGAGTGGAAGGTTTCCCTTCTCATTTTGGGTACCTTCCCCCTCCTTGTTCTTGCCAACTTTGCTCAGGTAACTTCAATTTACTTGAAATAGGCAAATAGCACATCTTATTGCGAGTTTGATTCACAAATCAGCATAAAGGGTAATTTGGTTGAATCATAGTGTAGTTAATTTTCCACAAAAGTGTCAGAGTTATGCATTTGCATCATTTATTTTAATATCTGGAATCTGACTTCACTTGCTTCTCTCCATTAAACGACAAAAGCTAATAAACTACAACGTGTCACTCTGTACAATACAGCACAGCACATGCACCTTTCACTCCTCAAAAACCCAAACATAATAAGTTAATATTAGGCTTGCACATTCTTTAAGTAACATTTTCTCCTTGAATTACAGTGTAAATTAAACTAAACCCTCTCTTCATCAACTTCAAACAACTGTAAAAAAATTCAATGCCTTGTCATCCCAGTCAAAAATATTCAACTTTTGTTTTGTTTCTTTTATTTCTTTTATCAATTTTTAGTATATCGTATGTTAAAAAGATCTGTTCTTGGAACATGAGCTGTAATGGGGTCTGCTTGTTTTGTTCAGTATCATATTCATATATGCGAGTTCTTCAAGATATTCTTGGTCCGTGAATTCCATTATTTATGACACATTTCTGGGCAAAATTTATTCTTTTTCGGCTTTTCATTTGAAATTATCTTATGGGTCATTGTATTTTTCTTAGTAGAGTGTCAGAATGAATAGTATCATAACAGAGAGCTTGCAATTGCAATATCTTTTTTTATTTATCAATGTCGTTTTGGACTTTGAGCCTTGTCGTTTTTGTAGTTGTACTTCAACTTTGAAAGTCTGTTCGAGTTTCCCCACTGTGCTAGGTGCACTAAATACCACTATCCTTAGTTGTTTTATCTCTGCATCCAAATTTAATCTCACTGTTTACACAGTGTGAAGATGAATTGATTGCTTGAACATGTCTGAAATATCCAGTACCCTTTGTCCTTGATTGAATATGATTCAGTTGGGCTTTACTCCTTGTGGGTCCTTTGTTCTTAACCCGAAAATTAAAATCTTTCAGTTTCACCAATGCTTAACCAAACTCGAACCGATCAACCCGAATAACAAATACGTGCAATTGATTGATTGTATTGATCATTTTACAGCAACTCTCTCTGAAAGGCTTTGCTGGAGACACAGCCAAGGCCCATGCCAAGACTAGCATGATAGCAGGTGAGGGGGTAAGCAACATTCGAACCGTTGCAGCATTCAACGCACAGAACAAAATCCTCTCTTTGTTCTGCCAGGAGCTTCGGGTCCCCCAAATTCAAAGCCTACGCAAGAGCCAAATATCGGGCCTTCTCTTTGGCCTATCCCAGCTGGCACTCTATGGCTCTGAGGCCCTCATTCTCTGGTACGGCGCCCACCTAGTCAGCAAAGGCGCCTCCACTTTCTCCAAAGTCATCAAAGTGTTTGTTGTCCTTGTTGTCACTGCCAATTCGGTTGCAGAAACTGTTAGCCTTGCACCCGAGATCATTAGAGGTGGTGAAGCTGTTGGTTCGGTCTTTTCTATATTGGACCGGCACACTAGGATTGACCCGGATGACCCGGAGGCCGAGCCTGTTGAGTCAATGCGAGGAGAAATCGAGCTTAGACATGTTGACTTTTCATACCCTTCAAGGCCCGATGTTCAAGTGTTTAAGGACTTCAGCCTCAGAATCCGAGCCGGTCAAAGCCAGGCCCTTGTGGGGGCCAGTGGGTCAGGAAAGAGTTCTGTGATTGCACTGATCGAGCGGTTCTATGATCCAACCGCTGGAAAAGTAATGATCGATGGGAAAGACATCAGAAGACTAAATCTGAAATCCCTGAGGCTCAAAATCGGGTTGGTCCAACAAGAGCCGGCTTTATTTGCAGCCAGCATATTTGACAACATAGCCTATGGCAAAGAGGGGGCAACAGAAGCTGAGGTGATCGAGGCGGCTCGAGCCGCTAATGTGCACGGTTTTGTGAGTGCACTGCCCGATGGCTACAAAACGCCAGTAGGCGAGAGGGGGGTTCAGCTCTCAGGTGGCCAAAAGCAGAGGATTGCAATAGCCAGAGCGGTCCTAAAAGACCCGACAATCCTTCTACTAGACGAGGCGACAAGTGCACTCGATGCAGAATCTGAGTGTGTATTGCAAGAGGCCTTAGAAAGGCTCATGAGGGGTCGAACCACGGTTCTAGTGGCTCACCGGTTGTCAACCATTAGGGGGGTTGACTGCATCGGGGTGGTTCAAGACGGGCGAATTGTGGAACAAGGGAGCCACTCAGAGTTGGTTAGCCGGCCCGATGGGGCCTACTCGAGGCTGTTACAGCTGCAGAACCACCACATATGAAAAGGGTAGCCATTGTTTGGATCCAATTAACATGGGTTGGTTGGTTGGTAATCAAGTTTGGGGTCCCATTAACTTTGTTGTCCTTTTTTCTTTTTTGGTTTTTTTGTTGTGATGATGGTGACAGTTGTAGATATGGGAATGTGGAGAACTGGAGACTGTATCTTTTAAAAAACCATTTGCTAGTGAGTGTTATTATTATTGTTAATTAAATTAAATTATCATAATGTGCCCACCTATTTTGATAATTGTTTAGTTGCACTGAAAGCAAAACACTGAAAAAGCCAGCAGACAGAAACTGGGCTTTGGAGCTGTTGCTTTCCCCCCCCATTGCATGGGTATGTCCTATAACGTGTAAAGTGGTGTGGTTTTCAGCTCAAGATAAGTCCAGGCTTGATTCTTTTGCCTAACTTTATCTTTTTAATTATCTTGATTTGAAGGCCACATCAATTATATACAACGTATGTTTTCTCAATTCTTTAAAAAACTTTAGACCCAAATTAGATGTTAAATAATTGGAGTTGAATGTGTTTGATTTCAGATATATCAGAATTTTATTCATGAGACGATATATTTTGTCCAAACATATAGACTATATTAAAATTCTTCTCTATATGTTGTTATTTCAAAAATGTAGGCAGTGATTTTTGTATTTGTTAATATGTGGACAAGGAAGAATTAGGAACACATCTCATGGAGAAATTGCAGAAGATGATGAACAACAAAATGAGTGGTTTATAGGAAAGAACAAGCCGTCTACAATTGTTACTCTTTTGTAATAAATTAATTTGTGCACGGTGTTCTGGATTTTTAAAAAATATATGTTGTTCTTTTCGGCAGAAACACGTAATATTTTTTTATTAGATAGAAATACGTAATATTGATAAAATAAAGTATGTTCTCTCCATTTATATTCTCTTCGTGGTTATGCTTTTGTCAAGTATTTTTATAGTAAATTTTCAAAAATTTGATGAGTTAGCAGAATTGAAAGAACTAAGAAGATATTTACAGTGGAGTAAGTGTTTTACACTTAATTAAATATTTTTTTATTTTAGTTAAATATGTATACATAAATATTAAATATAAAAGAGAGAGTGCAAAATACACAATTCTATATAAAAATCAACGAGAAAACACTAATTATGATTGAAAATAACGGATTTTATTTTCTAATTGCACCTTGACATGTGCTTGGGCTTGGAATCTACCTGTACCGTCCAACCCACCTTTTCACAACTTGACCCAATTTTCTTAAAATGATTATAAAAAATCTAAAAGGGAATATTTCGATCATGATTACTACTTTTAAGTTTCAATTTCACAAAAAATCGTTAACTAATTATCAAACATATAATTTTTTACTCTACATTTTTTAATTTTATTTATCTTTCAATTGTTTTAGCACATCATTTAAAAGAAATATTTTTTCATTTCTATCTTCAAATTGTATACATTCATATTAATTTTCTCTTCAAGAGTCTCTTACAATGTCGCTATCACTATAATTCTCTTACAATCGTACTTATAGTACCCTTATGGTTTTCTCAAAGAAATAAGTTCTTGTTAATGGTTGATGTTTACCGTAGTTAGGAGATGAGAAAGGAAATTTTGGACCACCGCCGAAGCAAAAGTTAGACAAATTAACATGTGTTTGTAGTGAGAGTCTTTATCCTAGCGGTTTAAGCTTGAACACATAATCTTTACGGATTTTAAGTTTGAGATTTATTAAAGTGAGGTGGATGAAAATTTTCCTTTATTTTTATCTCTGCATTTTTTATTAAACACAAATAAAACGTGAACAATTCATGAACAATATCACAAATTTTCGTTCAAATAGATTCACAAATATTTGAATAAATGGAATTTTGGAAATGATGCTCCAACATAATTAAAGTAAATTTGGGGAGGTTATAATTATTTACTCTATTAAAACAGTATCTCAATTGTTATAGTTGGTACTTTATGTTTTCTGGAGTATTCAAGACTATTTGTTTTGTCTTATGGTTTCCCTTATAACTATTGTAAAGTATTTTGAAGAGCTTCTAATGTTATTTTTATTTATGATTTATATTTTCTTTAAGTAAACAATGAGTATAAAAAGTTAAAAAGGGTGGGGTTGTGTATTAAACCTCCAATATCTATGAGATTGGCAAAGAGTATCGTTTTTTTTGTTAAGAAAGTTAAATTTCTCTTGTAGTCTCCACACAATTCATTCTCTCATGTCCCTTATAGTTACTTGAAAAATACTCGGTAAATGTATGTCTATATGAAATAGTTTCAATAAATCGAACAAAAAAAGTTTATAATTTGTGTGACATGGATGAAAGTTTGAAAGTAATGAAAATTATGCCCTTCAACATATAGAGAGCTAAAGGAAATTGTTGCTCAACTTCTTTAGACTATAATGTTTGATTTTCAGTCCAAAATTCAGGGAAAAAAAACTTCATAATACTCTAAAGTTAAATAATTTTCTTTTATAAAGTCGGATTTGGACCACATGTATAGTGCGCTGGGCATACTTCTGCAATTTAATAGACTATACTTGATTTTTTTTTTTATAATTATTCTGAATTCAAATGTAGGCAGTTTGTAAGTGTCACGAAACTTTCTTATGGTTTAATTCAACGTTATTAACATTATGATTGACTGATGTATACGTACAAGGCATTTAATCATGATTTTACGCCATTAATTTTCTATTTAGTTATCATTAATTATTTGAACATGGTATTATACACTTCCTCAAAATATATAGAAGCATAATAAATGACCTGATTTGTGATTTCAGACTGAGGCCCACATAATTAAAATTCCAAGTACGTATATAAAATGTGGAGTCCATTTTGACATTAATAAACGAATAGTCCATTTAGTGTCTGGCCTGACAATGATGGACCAGCCCTATCACATTCACCAAACCCAGCCCATATTCTTCTTTTTTCATAAAACTTTACTACCTATTTACAAATATAAAATATATATACATATAAATCAACAAAAAAAAAGGTTAATATCTAAAATTAAAAATAAAAATATACCATGTGGTTTTTAACAAAAGAAAAAGAAGAAAATATATGTTGTTATATAGGTAATGAGGTGTTGAATTACTTAAATTGTATTGTGTTTTAGATGTGTTGTGGAAGTTGAAGAAAAAAATAGGTTTCTCATTAGCATGTTCTTCGTTATTTTTACGAGTTAAAAAAACAAAAGTGAAAAATAAACAAGTAGATAAAAAGAGAGAAAAGCAAATAAGTCGAGGAGGAGTAGATTAAAGAGAGCAAAACAAATAAGTCGAGAAGTAGATGAAAGAGAGAAAAACAAATAAATAGAGGAGGACAACACAATAACATGCATGAAAGAAAAAAAAAATATGAATTAGATGTTAGTTCAATTGATACACCTACCAATATGTAAGTGGGGGGTCATGGATTCAAAACTCAGCTTTTTCAAAGTTTGATTAATTATTAAAAAAAGAAAGGAAAAAAATATGTTTGTTCCACGTCATAAATTGAGGAACAAAAATTATTTTTCCTACATAAACTCATTTTGCTAACCTCAAATCTCTGCTTCGAGATTTTTCTTTTGACTTTCTCCTTATCATTTTGCTGTTACATTAAAACATATTAATTTAAGAATCATGCTGTACTTTTTATTATTTAAAATTAACTTAAATCAAGAGAAGTAAACAGGATCTTGTTGCACTCTTTGAGTCTTGAGTTACATTATAATTGCTTCCTACTAACTTAGAGAAATTTAATTAGAAATACACAAATAACTATGATTTTTACGAAGTTTGAAAGAGTGATAATAATCAAGACAGGGAATCAAGAAAGAAATGGAAAGGAAAAACCTTTGATTCTCATTAGTGTTTGGATGGGCATGGAAACGGAATGAAACCCCATCACTTAATTATGTTTATTGTTGTTTAATCAAATCTCATAAATAAATTAGATGAGAGATAATTAATAGATTTGAGAGATAATCAAATCTCATAATTTGCAAACTTGAAAGACTAAAATATCTAATCCATTTTTACCTTACTCATTAGAATTTTTTATTGACCCCGGCATAGGGTTTAGAATCAACGATTTTAAGTGCTTCGGTTCATCTTATGAACAAAATTTACAAGTCTTTTGGATAGAATAGGTTAAATACGTTAACTTCCTTAAAAAATTCATATTCCATACCAAATATGTAACTCTTAGCAAGCTATAGTGTATTTTGTTTCATTAACAATGCAGCTCATATACACATCTAAAGTAAACCGATCCCAAATAAAAATGAATTCGAGTTCTTTAATTTTGGGTCCGCAAATGAAGGAATATATGGATTAATTTGAGAGTATGAAAAAGTCAAAATAGCATCAAATTGACTAACTTCCATTTAATTTAGGAAAAGGTAACTAATGAATATCTTAAAAGGGGGAATTTGGCTACAGACAAAACAAAGTTTAATTATATTACATTAATCTCATCATTATATATTAATATTCATCATATAGTCGAACCACACTCAATTTTAGTCAATCAAATAATACCTTTTCATTTAAATTCTATACTTAGTACAAAGTTTCCTCTTGGCATGCGTGAACTTTTAGCTTGTATTTTTTACAAACATTATCCAATTTCTGTTATTACTTCAATTATAGTATATATTTTTATTTCTCAAACAATTTATTGTTGTATACGAAAAAATATTTCATTTATAAAGGGCATTTATATATTTTTTTTTGGAAAATTAAGGACTTAATACTTGAAAATAATACTTTCCAAGTAAATATAATTTATTTGGTTTCTTTAAGGTAGTCATGAATTATCGTGTGATGTTATGAAGTTTGATTTAATGTTATTTTCTTTCTCAAAAAATTTAGCTTATAAACGCAAAATATTGTGACCATGTATATAATTATTCAGTGCACTTATATTCTGATGATGGCAAACAAAACTAACATTCAAATGCATGCGCAATTTCATTAGTATGTATATAATATGTACTAATACTTGAAGTAATAATAATTGTATGAGTTAAAATCACGCTTCTGTATTGATTTGAAACATAAATTATATTATGGGAATAATTTCAACTTTAAAAAAACATAGCTTTATGTTCATGTTTGAACCAATTATTAATTGGGAGCTTCGTCTAAAAAGTTAGAAAAAAATAGTGGATACTGGATGCCCATTTTTATATTGCTTAAAAAATCTCAACATTGAAATAGAAAATAAATAAAATCAGTTGTCTCGATAATTATCATAAAGTGGGCGTGTGGTTAGTAATTACTGTAATATATTAAGGAGTTTAGGACAGATTTGATATCCAAATAATAATAAAAGATTATTGAATTTGAATAAAGCAATGTGGACACTTTTGCAATAAATAAATGAGTGAGTTTACTTGCAAACAAAGCCGGCTAAATTATGCTTAAACATCATTTATTGTATGTCGGTCACTCTAATACACTTTTAAGCATCTTTAATCAAAATTAAACAAAGTATATTTTAAAATAATGGTTATTGAATTATTATTTAGAAAAAAGGTCTTGCTTTTTTTTTAAAAAAAAAAAGGTTCTTGAATTTGAGACACTGCATCATATATATAATCCTCACGTGATTCTTTGTAAATTTTTGTACATTATCGAGTTCTTTTAAGTTTAGCTTGAATTTATTCTAAATGCAAATAGATCAACTCAAAAAGATTTATAATTATGTTATGATTTTTTTTTTACATTTATTAAAAAAATAATTTTTAGTATAGACTAGGAAATTATAATTTTACCTGTTTTTTAAGAATTTAGCTATCAAAAATACCAAAATAAGACCAAATTTGTACAAGAAGTGTAGTATACCGTAATGTATTTCAATTTTATAGGTTTGTGCATATTGCCAACTAACTTGTATCAAACGCAGGGGGGTTTTGTTTAGGAAATTACTTTCATGATCTTTGTGGCCGAAGCATGTTTCGGTTCATTTAATATTAATTTTTGTTCTTTTCTTTTCCTTTTAATAATATTTTGAGTTCAGGGTTTTGGGGTTCGGTTCCCGGAGGTCCCAACCTAGTTGGGATACCGGGCCGTCTCACTCCCCGTTCTCTATTTTTATCAAAAAAAAAAACTAACTTGTATCAAATTCAACTAGAATTTTGAGAAATTTTCAGAAGCTCATATCATTCAAAATGTCTAACGTTGAAACCAATCTTAAATAAAAAGTAAACTTTTAATGGTGCAATATTGACCTGTTCCTGGGCCGGGCGAATATAAGCCCGATTAAAATAGACAGACCTAAGTATTCTTTTTAATATGAAATTTAACCTGAATCCGTAAAAGTATGAAATTTCATGAATTGATCTTAACTTATATATAAATATTTAAAGTTATATGGGTCTAATTTGATTTTTTATAATCTCTCAATAGTACTAGATTTAAAAAGGGATTCATGGGTGGACAAGGGCTATAAATAGTTTATGATTTTGATAAATTAGAAATAATGGAAGAAAAGAAGGAAAGTTGGGGAAGAGAAGAAGAAATGGTACAATGCACTGGGAGGATAAGTTTCTATTTTAGTGAAAAAGATGTTGAGTTTAATAGGAAAATCTGCCACAAAAGTCAAACCATTGCATACATCATCAAACCAAACAACACATCATTCATGTTATGTAAAAAAAGAAAACCAAACATAACACATTTTTAGGATTCTATGACCTTTTTCTAGTAGATTTGGTAGAAGTCAAACTAAAATCATACCCACTTTCCTTTAATCTTGGCCTAATTTTTCGTCACCACCATTCCATAGCAAATCTGGCACTTGATTGGATTGTACATCAATACTACTTTTATTTACAACAAAATTTCGTTTTACCAAAGATAAAAGAAAAATTTAGTTTTACCTATAGAATGTCCGATAAATGACAATTAAACATATCTTAGGAGATTCGGTCCCAATTCCAATTGAAAAAAAAAATTAATATCTCATATCATATACGAAAGGAAAACCGAACAATAAAATACATGAAACATAGCTATGAGAAAACATCTTATGAAGAGTCCATAAAAGAAGTAAATACTTTGTTGGTCCCAGAATGGTTAAAGAAGTATTAGAGGGGGTGAATAGTACTTCTCGACAGTTTTTCGTCTTTTCAAAAAGTTTCCAGAAAATTGGTGGAGTCACAGTCGGTCTCACTTAAATATCAATTTTCTTAAGCTCTTATCGCTTCAGTGACAAAACTTTTTGAACAACTACTTAAATTTTGTTTTATCAATCCCTAAATTATTACTTCAATTAATATAATAAGCGTGGAAAGTAATGCAATAATTAAAAGAGTAGTGTAAAGAGACTGATACGCGGAGGATTTATCCTGGTTCGGGGTGCTCTCTACTCCAGTCTCTAAGTCAACCTGACTTGAGATTTCCCAACTAGTCTGTTTTCTTTATAAGCAGAAAACAAGTCTTCTTGATACTTTTTCCCGGCGCAAGTACCAAACCCTTGCAGTTTTTTTACGGGCTCAGAACTAACCCAATAGCTTTTACGGGCGCAACTATCAGAACCCAATAGCTTTCCAGGCACAGCTATCAGAACCTTTTCTCTTGTTGTTTTTGTAGGCTCAACAACAAAATCTTACAATTCTTGCGAAAGGTGGTGTTTATGATTTAAACACTTTGAAGAAGCTTTTCTCGTTGACACTTTGAAGAATTGGAGAAGACTTGAAAGCTTTAGAACTCTAGAATTGGATTGTTGTCTTCTCAATTTGAATGTCATCCTTTGAGCTCTATTTATAGTGTAGAGAAAAGTGTCTCTTGTAATATGGCCGTTGGAATATGACCGTTGTAATATAGCCATTGGAAAGTGTCTGTTGTAATATAACCATTGAACCCTTTTTTCTTAGGTGAACCCCTTTTTCTTTGGTTATACCCTTTTGCTTTGGGTGAACCCCTTCTACTTCGATGAACCCCTTCTACTTCGATGAACCCCTTTTCCTTTGGTTAACCCCTTCTACTTCGATGAACCCCTTTTACTTTGGGTGAACCCCTTTTACTTTGTTGAACCCCTTTTTGCTTTGGGAAACCTTTTTTTTTGCACTTGGAACACTTTTCTCTAATACTCTGAGTCTTTATTTCTTCATTTGTAGCTTCTTCGAATATATTTTAATATAACTAATACTTTTTGATTTTGTATTAATTAATTAAAATATTGTAACAATGCTTTGTCGACTTTAATTGTAATCATTGAAACTTAACTCAACAAGCTTTAAATACATTATCAACATCAAACCACTTTCTCCTCGGAAATGGATTCTCAGTTTGTGTTTGTTTTGAACTAATGAAAACTATTTGGAATATAAATAGATGAACTCCTTCTCCTTGGGTACCATATAATGAAGTGAAATTAATTTCTTCAACATCTCTATGTATCAAGATATCGAAAATTGAAGAATTTAATGAACAATCACTCCTTCAGAAGTCAAAACATAATTAGTTCGTTAATGAATTGAATGTAACGTAAACGCCACTATTTTCATTTATCCTCTTTTGTGTTCGATTCTCCGAACAAATACCCAACCCAATAATGCTTTGGTTGCTGGTGATATAATGTGAATATCATTATATTGCAGTGCCATTTTTGTGAAAGATTTTCATTCTGATCCTTTCATGCTGCAAATGGAAAACGTTAAAAGGATGAGTTATAATATTTTTTCAGATTATTATTTCAAAATGTTATGTTTTCAACCCTTTAGAGTTACAAATTTTGACTCTAGGAAATCAATAATAAACTCATGACAATTAATTAGGGTATGTTTGAGATTGCTTTCCGAACTGTTATCTTAAAAAATGTGTCTCACAAGCTTTTTATGAAACAATACCACATTTTGCTTCTTTGTACAAATCTAATATTGTTTTTTCAAGATTAAAATATATCGCTTATTAGAGAAACTTACAAAATTGGAGCTTTTCAGAAAAGAAAACATGAAAAAATAATCTCAAACTGAAAAAATTGTCGCAGAATGACCCTTACTATTGAAGATTAAAATGTATATATGATTACAGAAAAAAATTAATATAAATAGAAGTTTTTCACACAGTGGAAAACAATCCAAACGGGAAAGTTTGACAAATATGACTAGTCTCTCAAATGTGAATACCAATTCAAAATCCTATTCTACAACTAATTTATTTCTTTTATTATTTACTCAAAATTGCCAATCAAAATCTCTATTGGTTTGGAAGTAATAGCCCAGATTTAGCAAAATTTAGTCTAACATTTCCCCGGGACTCGGGATTCATTTAATTTGATACATAAGAGAAAGAAATCTATTAGAATTATGTATGCTAATTGTATATGAACACGTGCAAAATTCATTTGCAATAGCAAAAAGACAATGAAAAATTTGAAGACAGTGATCCTCATATCTTTTTATCATCCACATTACACTACTGTTCACATAGCAATGTAAACAAGTGGTTAATCAGCAATTAGAGACCGGTTTAGTCAAAACTCAGG
>CAOJBJ012099151.1:0-10161 GCA_948291685.1 Euphorbia celastroides | reverse complement strand
GAGTAGTCATAGGGGAAAAGCATCTGCGTGGATTACATTGCCGAGTGGTGATTATATTGATTACTTCTATTTTGCTTCTCTTATGCGGTTGATTTCCCATACATTGCCTAAATTTTCCTGTAATCGTAACGTTATTATGCTCATCTAGATAAGTCGAGGTGGGTAATTTGAGAAGAGAAGATCAGAACGATTGTGTCGTCTGCATAAATTTGAAATTGGAAAGTTGAGATTAGCTGGATTGATTATTCTCCATTGTCCTTTCTCATCTTCTTAGGTCTTATCTATGGCATAAATTGATTCAGGTGCAATTTTTCTCATACTTTATGTCACAGAATCAAATTACTTGCAGATTCCACATGTTTTCAACTGTTTAGTCATCTTGCCCGCCCTTTTTTTGGCATTTTCTTTCTCTATGCAGCTCCTACGTTCATCCTTCTAAACTCAATGGCATTGCAGGAGGACAAGATCACAGTCGTGCCCGTTCTGTCGGGACAGTCTAAAGAGAGTCAACTCAGGAGATCTCTGGGTCTTTACCGATAGCAGGGACATAGTTGACATGACGACAGTTACAAGAGAGAATATCAGAAGGCTTTTCATATACATAGATAAGTTACCCCTAATTGTCCCCGATAATCTTTTCGACACTTATGATTCTCACCTTAGGTAGGCTCCAAATAACCGTCTGAAATCGCCATCTCAAATTGGCGTGTGGATGAGTAGTTTCATCCCAAAAGAAAAGCCTAGTGGCTGCTAAATTGTGTAGGTTTTCTTTGCTTTCTTTTGTTTCGTTTAGATAAAATTCGCTGGAGATTGAATCATTCAGTGCATTTATCATGATTGTATCTATGTGGTATATATGATGTACATGGTTTGTATAGCTTGACAATTTACTCAACATAAATGAAGCTTTGGTAATCATTTCTTATGTTGCATTGGATGGGTCCCAGGTCCCAGCCCACTATAGTAGTAAACCTGTATAATTTATTTTCACATATTCAAATCAGTTGTTTCTCAATCTACGCTCAAGCTTAAAATTTCTCATGTTGAAGTTTTTTTTTTTCAATTAGTAATTCAAAAGTGGCTTAAATATTTGATATTTTTATGACCTTGAATAAGTTATGATGAGATGTATTTTGTACTTTTTCGTTTTTGTCAAGATTAACGGCAGGGAATTTCAATCAAGTGGCCCAGAATACAAGAGTGGGCATCCATTGGATTGCAAGTGAGTTGTGTGTAATGAATGTGCCCATGTATTAGCTGGAAAGCCTGGAATATTGTGTATTTTTCTAGCATCTAGTTGTGAATCACAAACCATTTTGTGATAATAAACCATCTAATTTATAACTAGGAGTTAGGTTTGTTGATAAGTGTATATATGCTCTATGGGAACGACATTCATTAGAAACTTTTGATTTGAAATGTTAATAAGTTGGGTATTATTTGATATTTTTCTATTAAAATTCGGTGATTTAGAAAGGCTAAATATATAAATATCTCTTTGAACTTGTTTTAAATAATCATTCAACACTTTGAACTTTCACTGAACTTGTCAAAAATTGCAACTAACCATATTAATTTTTTAAAAGTGTAATAAATAACTCTTTATTATTGACGTGACAACTAAAATTAAAGTTTAAATAATTTTAGATAATTATGGGCAGGGAAAACTTAGATAGAGAAGCAGAGAGAGCATCGCCTAGGGTTTTTAGTTTTGCCGGTGGCGGTGGCGGCCAACTCCTCCTCCTCCTCCTTGCACCACCATCATCAAGAGCTCCTCCTCCTTCCTTTGCTTTGACGCTCCGTTCTCTCATCCGCCTCGCCCGCTCCGCCCTCTTGTCCGACCCATTCTACCTTTGCTTCGGCAAGCCCTCAGCCCCTCTCCCCTGACAACGCCTCCACCGACATCAGTTTCGCCTCTATCCGACTCTAGATCCGTCTCCTCCTCCGTTTCGCCGTCCCCTTCGTTTCGCCGTCGCCTCCTCTGTTTTCATATGTAACTTTTTAAGTCTTGTCTTAGGACATGTTGTCTTGCTTTTGCAAGTTGTTTTGTTGTCTTGTTAGTCTTGTTTAAGGACATGTTGTCTTGCTTATGCAAGTTTGGGTTTGTCCGTTAGTATTAGAATGGTCTATGAATTTCAGTCTGTGAATTATGTTGTAGAGGTTATTTAACTTTTGCAGCATATTCTTCGACATGTAGGGGGGCATGATTTCATATATGTCCACCTTTAATTAGGGCTGTAACTATCCCTGATTTGATTTTATGGACTATATCTCATTCAGTCAAAAAAGTAATTTTAGATAATTTTAACAAATTTTTTGTAATTTTTAAAAATTTAGGGGGATAACTAATCATTTTACATAAGTTCAAACGAATATTTACGTATCTAGCCGTTTTAATAATAAAACTAACATGTTTGAGATTAGCACGTGACAAAGCAATTAAGGATCCTTTTTCTTATTTATTTCTTCTAAATGGATAAACACAGTTTTACCGGTCATCATCAATTCTTCAACCTACCATGAACCGTTCGATTACATCAACGGTTATTAAAACAATCAATCTCCATGTTACTTACTACAGCGGATAACTCCAGTTTAAAAAATATTTGCCTCCCTTTAGATGAGCGATAGCCAATGGTGCTAGACTGTTAGTTCGTTTAATATCTCTCTTCCTCTTCTCCTATCTTTGAGCCGCACTGATCGGCCAAGAACCAAAGGATTGGCCAATTTTCGGTATTAATCTTTCTCGACGAAGAATTGCGGATAGAGGAGAGGAGAAGGACCTTCAGAGATGGAATTTGAGGGAGAGAAGAAGCATGAAGAAGAAGGAGTAACGGCGACCGACTTCTTTTGGTCTTATACAGACGAGCCTCATGCTTCTCGGAGAAAACAGATCCTCTCTCAATATCCTCAAATCAAGCAACTCTTTGGTCCTGATCCTTGGGCGTTTTTCAAGGTTTGTTTTGCGTTTAGATCTGAGATAATGCAGCTGATTTTCATTGTTTGATTTGTTTTTCCTTGTGCTGTTTGCTTTGCTAGAACTGGATTCTGTGTTTCGGATTACGTGTTATTTGCTATAATTGGAATTTGTGGCTCCTGCATTGGTGTGATTGAGGTTTCTTCTTTTGTTTTTTGGATTTCCATATTTGGTGAGTTGAAGCCTTGAAGGTTTCTGCTGCTGTCGTTTTCATGTCAATTTGGTGTTCCTGGCAGGTTAAGGAACCAACAGTTCTTAAGAAATATCTTTTGGATCTTGTATATTTCTGGTAACCTGAATTAAAAAATTTCACTCTGGTCATCTGAAAATTCGTATCACCAACAATCACTTTTGTAATATGTAGCGAGGCCAATTCTATACGGCTACAATTGCTATTTTTCAGCTGATCAATTGGAATTGTTTCTGTAATTATCGTGCTTAACAATTTACATTTCTTTTAACGGTTTTCACATAATGAGCAGAGCTGCTGAGGTGTAGGACTTTCTCAAGTTAATTTTTCCATTCGGCTAAAGCAACTCGAGCATTTCAGTGTTCTTTGTCATCTTCATAAGTTGCTCTGGCATTTGTGAAGTTGTTTTCACCTTCTTTTTCTGGAGCTGAGTAATTCTACCAAATATACAAATATCGTAGGAATTTTAAGATCCATTTTCTTGAGCATTTTATTTCTTATGGTTTCTACTTCAAGTGTGAAATCAAAAAGTCCTCAAGTGGTTTCTGCCTTCATGATTTCAATTGTATGCTATACTAAACAGAGTCATGAACAAATTGCTTGGAATTCTCTGATGATCGATAAATAAGTTTGAAATTATCTACATTGAAATTATTTTGATTGTAATCTTTTTTTTCAAAAAAATCTTTTCAGGTTTCTGCAGTTGTCTTGCTTCAACTTTGGACAGGTACACTACTTTGTGATGCTAGCTACCTGAAGATAGTGGTAATAGCATACTTTTTCGGCTCTTTCCTCAACCACAATCTTTTCTTGGCCATTCATGAGATAAGCCACAATCTCGCCTTCTCAACTCCTATCTATAACCGGTGGCTCGGGATTTTTGCTAACCTACCAATTGGCGTGCCAATGTCTGTAACCTTTCAAAAGTATCACCTTGAGCACCACCGGTTCCAAGGAGTAGATGGTATTGACATGGATATTCCAAGCCAAACTGAAGCCCATCTCGTGAAAAACGTTCTCTCAAAATCTATATGGGTCCTCTTGCAACTTTTTTTCTACGCTCTAAGGCCCCTATTTCTCAAACCAAAGCCCCCCGGTTACTGGGAGTTCATCAATTTTTCTATCCAGATAGCTCTCGACGTGGCTATGGTATATTTTTGGGGTTGGAGATCTTTTGCTTATTTGATCCTTTCCACATTTGTTGGAGGTGGAATGCATCCAATGGCGGGTCATTTCATCTCAGAGCACTATGTGTTCAATCCAGAGCAAGAGACATATTCTTACTATGGCCCATTGAACTACCTTACATGGCATGTAGGCTACCATAACGAGCATCATGATTTCCCGAGGATTCCGGGAAGCAAGCTTCACTTGGTTAAGAGTATTGCACCAGAATACTATGAAAGTTTAGATTTGTATAAATCGTGGAGCCAAGTTATATACATGTATATTACAGATCGCACGGTTGGGCCATACAGCAGAATGAAGAGAAAGGTATCAACTACTGCTAAGAAATCGGAATAGATGCTCTTATCCTTGTTATCTATTTGATTTTTTACCCTCTTCTTCCATTTAAGTGCGAGATATATCAATTGATATATGTGTAGAAAAAGATTGTAGCCTGTAACATTAAATTGAAATTACTACATATTTTTTCAGTGACAAGATTTTGGTTTACTTGGTTATGTCACTCGGGACATATTACTTCTGCAACGACTTCTGCCTTGTTATGCTTAATGATTAACTTTGCCATTATGGTGGATGCGGAGATTTTCTTTTGAATGCTTGCAATAGAAATTGGCTATTTTGCAGCATCTATGCTTTTCGAGTCGAGCTTTGTAAACAAACTAGTGTTTTTGCACTATTTTCTGCTAGAACCTAGTTGATAGAAGACAGACTTACACAAAAATTGTATAACTAGTATTATTTTCTTAATCTGTCACGAAAAAAAAACTATAAGAAAATTATTAAGGCTGTAGAGAGGATTTGGATCATTGTAGTAGCCGATTTTCGAGGACATATGAAGGTGGCTCTAATTCGTGACAGATTAGTGGGAGTTTATCGGTAAGATGCTTTTCATTTCTCTCAAAATTGGACCTGTAACTGTCTCCGAGAGCTCTCAACGCCATTGCTAATACAACTGAAGAACCCTGCAGATATAAGCAAGATTCAAAGATCAAGTCAAGAGATGTTATTGGCAGGAAACTTTGCATTAGACACAAAATTACAATATAATACCTGAGCTAACAGTAGTAGGAAGAATGCCCATTTGAAGAAACCGAAATTCAACTGCACAAATTCTTTGAAATCTCGAAATCTCCCAGTTGGGTCCTCGGGTAAATCCCAAACAGGATTAAGAAATATATCAGCTGCAACTGCTGCTTTCAGGAAAATAAGTACAAGGACAATCACAGTGTACTGTATGTTCCTCTTTAAGGTTCAACCAATCAGGTAACCAAAATTATTTATACTTATAAGACAATATTACATGCCATTGACAACTACCGACATTGTATTACTAAAATCGACATAATGCGATCATAAAATTAGTTATAACAAACCAATGGCGAAAAAGGATACACAAGAAAGGCAGAAACCGTTATTGCCATCAGCAGAAACATGTCCTAAACATGCTATAAAACACAAGGCAATGCCAATGCTGAGAGATGTTTATATAAACCTGCAATGCATATACATATCATTGCACCATTTTATATAAAAAAAAACTATATTTACCTTATTAAACAACATATTACCAAAATAAATTAGAGGAGAAAACTGAAGAGCAATGAATGTAATTTGTAATTTACCAAGGAGAAGCAGAAGCACTGATATCAATGGATGAATCTTGAATATCTTTATGCCAAACTGTGGCCATCCAAATGCCATATAAAACCATCGGAATGCCTGCAATTGCCATCGCAAAATTCATGAGTTTCGTCGTAAAACGCAGCAACACAATTGCAATGCTCTCCATTTTAATTTCTTTGTGTGCCTTCAAACAAACGATGGAGTTATATATATCTGCTTGTTTCATTTGATGCTAAGTGAGAGCTGGAGAAAATGCATATTTTGATTTCCCTACGGAATTTTATCACTCAGTTAGATTTTGTTTTCATTTATGAAAGCAAAACAAGGTGACAAAATGTAGGTGTCAAAGTAAGGTTTGTGGAAACTTCTTGGAAACTTGTATTATCCTTATAACTAGTTATACTTTTAGTGTCTATTGTTTCCGAGTTATCATTTTTATTCAACTATTTCAGTATTTCTATTAATTTTTTTTATCTAGTTTGCATTATTTTGTACAGAATCCGAAATTGATATTATTGAACCTTTTTATCCTCGAATATAATATATTTTAGAGAAATTAAATAATAGGTTAAAGATTTGTTTTCCTACATCTCGTCAACAAATGTTGCTGTGGTGTAGTAGTTATCACGTCAGTCTAATACACTGAAGGTCTCCAGTTCGATCCTAGGCAGCAACATTTTTTCTCCTTTTGTGAACGAACTTTCTCTTTTTTTTTTCCTGATAAAGCAAAAGAAAAGAGAACAGTGACCCCAACCTCGAAGTAAAAAGCGAGCACACATTGAGAATTTCATATAGCAGCAGCACTTCTCAAGTATCATAATATATTATCGACATCTATTTCGGTACAAACCAAAAGAGGTTTCAAATGTGCCTCACAAAAATGCAAGACAATTGTTCGTTTTTCTCTCTCTTCTTTTCAGTAACATAACTTTGGGGTATTCTAGGCGATTTCAAAAATATAATATACATGTCCTCGACTCGGCTTGTTGTCTCTTGGCTGACAACTATTTGTGTCCTCGTAGAAACTCTCTCATATTAAGATGGATTTCGGCCTTGACTACCATCCTCATTTCTTTGAATCCTCCCATAGTAAGCCTCCCCACTCAAGTGCAAAGTCACATGCTGCCTCGAAAACATCCTGACAGGCAAAAAGGCGAGCAATGTCAGAAATTCACAGCCAAAATGATAAATGAACAAAGATGCTTGAGTTACCCTTGATGGGAATTCATCATAGAGATGGGCTGGAGTCATTTCAACCCGGTTCATATCTGATTCCCAAAGCCGAATCTACCATGAAAACCACGAGACATTTGAAAAAAGTTCGATAGAAAATATCTTCATTTGACTTACAAACATGAAATATTATCATTACCTGATCTGTGACATTTTCAGGCACAAAGGGTATTCTCTCTGCAACACGAGGATGAGCATTCTGCTGAAGAAACATTATAATCTACAAATCGAAGAATGAAAATAGTAAGTTGAGGCAAAATAATAGATCATTCACAGTGGTAGGAGGATCGAAAACTCACTTGATCTGCTGTGATGCCATTTTCCAAAGCATTATACAAACTCTCTTTTGTTATTGCACCCACAATAAGGTTTGGCAGCTGATATTCGACCCTGCACAAAAAATCGGGATGCATAATTTCTTCACAAATCATGAACATAATAACCAGTGGGGGCATACCTTGCAAAAAGACGAAGAATTTCACAGTGAAGCTTGGATGTTGAATAAGCATATAGCCTAAAGTTTGTTACTATCATAACAAATCCCTGAAAAGATAAATAAGTAGTATAAGATGGTGTCTTAAGTAACCCCTTCACTGTCCACTATCAGATCACTTCCATTTTACCAGAGAATAAAACATTTAATATACCTGTTTTCGGGATGATGAATCTGTCAAGCTAACTGAAAGATTAGTTGCTAACTGAGTAGGTATAAACCAACTCTCCTTCCTGCCCTGAAAAAACAGATATTAATAGGAAGCATAGGGAAGCAAAACTTAGTTACTTTCATTATCATGAACACAGAGAAATTTTAACCAGACTAGATAACCTGTTGAAGTTTAACCAGCCCCAAGTCACCAAGGTCTTTTAGTGTAGTCCTCTGAATCTCGGTCAATGTATTCATATTGTATGCCTAAAAAGTACAACTTAATATCAGACTTCACAGAAGATTATCTCATCAATCCAAGGAAAATGCTAATACTCGAGGATGACTATTACAAACTTGAAAAACTGCATTCAATACCTTGCCAGTGACATGAAAACTAAGCTCCAGAAGAAAGGACATTAGATCTGCAGGATCTATACCGCGTTCCTGAAAGAAAATATCCAGATATAAGATAGATAAGCATACGTAACAAATTCACAGTATACTGTAACACTAAAATTCCGAGCTGACAGAATCAGTCAATGTTCAATGTCATGCATGAGTGACGAGAGGGCATGAACACTCATTCTCCACACACTAATGTTACTCATATCCATGAATTACAAAAGCATTCTGCGTATTATCAATTCTTCTCAACAGCAACATATTTGTAAAGCTAGCATAAAAATAATTGCAAGTTATACTAAAATTGAATAGAGGTTGAACAAGCTGCAATTTTTTTTTTTTATCTCACAACAGTTTTGTGAAACAAAATCCAGACCATGAAGGCACAACAATGACAACAACGTTACCCCAATGCCTAAAATCTTAAAAAAAAAACACGAAGAAACATGCCAAAAGATCATAGTTGAAAATGAAATAATGTAGTATAAATGTTAACAGATACAAAACAAGAACTAAGTGATGGATAAACCTGAGAGACAGTCAAATATGATAGAAAACAATAGAGGGCAAAAAGGGGAAAAAACATAACAGATGCAAACCTCGGAATTAGAGATATATTCCCTGATAATGTACCATAGTTGACCATTTGTATCCATCAGCTGCAATAGCAAAAATTCCAAAGATATTTTAAATTCCAGAAACAAAAAAAAAGGAAAATTTCAAGTGATGAGCATGATGCACACCAGAAACTGGAAACCACTCTCTGTCAATCGAGGAGCTTCTTTATCCCTGCACAAAAAAGACATGCACCAGCATGTTAATAATATGAAATGTGGGATTGTCCATAGTCAAAACAAAGGGTAGCATGCTGCAAAAGCGAATACCTTTGACTCAAAAGACCTCGCTGGAAAATTTTTATCATGGAGGAGCTGAAGTTAGTATGCTTTTCTGCTTGGACCGAATTTATAAGTTGCAGCAAGAAACACTAGAAGAGAAAACCGGGAACAAGCAAATCAATGACAGACTAAAATATTAATAATGCAACCATATTGCGGTATGTGATAACTATCATACAGTTCTTGAAACATAATGCTGAAGATGAGACCTATAGAAATACAAAGATGTAATTCACACCTCCCATTGTCCCAGAGCATATGCCTCAAGTTCCTCCAAGCTTGGGAGTTTTAGTGTTAAAGCCATAGGTTCCCTTGGTAAAATTCCTCTGCAATGACGACAACTCAAAATTGAGCACCAAAATTAAGCTAAGGGGATAAACAGGAACAGCAATCAATATAATGAAACAGTTTTCAATATGCTCAATGGCAACTGCCACTTGATCCATGAATGCAATCAATTGATAAAAATTGATGCAAAACTTACCCGCTAATAATATGCTTCTGAAGATTTGCTTGAAATGTGGGGTTCAATCTATAGCTGGTTTCCTTCTTCCTGCCAATGTAGAGCTTCACCATTTAAGCCAAGAGCAAACAGTATAGAAATTTAAAGGTTTTGCCAACATCATCTTCGTATTCAGAATCCAATACATCACCTTTCAACAGTTTCAGTAAAGATTCTCAGCTGAATCAGACGGTCAATAGCAACCCTATGCTTGCTGGATCCATCATCAAGAACCCACTCCTCCAGCGTCTTGGCTGATACTGGGCCATCTATGTACAACATTTCCAGCACGTACTTCTTAGCCAAAGGAGGCAAGGACCTAAAAAGTAAATTCCATTAATAAGCTTCATTGCAGGAAAAAACTAGCACTGATAATAAAGCAAATTCAGTCACAATATGAGGTGAAACGAACCTGAGGATGGCTTGGCAGATGAAAGGATTGGTGTAGAGATGATCGAGCTTCATTGCTGGCAAAGAGGCCACCATATCCATAAAATTCTTCGC
>CAOJBJ012098447.1:0-11466 GCA_948291685.1 Euphorbia celastroides | reverse complement strand
GGTTTGTGAGTCTCTCGTGTTCGTTTGGCTATCGAAGGAGCTTTTCTAGTGATTGATTCCGGTGAAAGTAAAGTGAGTCTTGACGATTAAGCGTTTCCAGAAGGGGTAAAGGTGATATCGTTCTATATTTGCCTTTATTCTGTGTTTTTGCCTGAGATTGCGGTGGTCTTTGTTCTTTGCTGGTTTCTGGTTTGTGATGTTGGTCTTGTAAATCAGATTCTTAAACTCTGTAACATTTTCCGTGGTCTTTAGTGCCCTTGCTTAATAAAATTGCTCGCTCGACAGAGGACTAGTCTTGTGGCTGTAAAACGCCATCGGGAAACCTCTATAAAAATTGTTGTTTGTTGTTTCTTTTATACGATTTCATTTTCTGTTGTTGCATGTTAAAGATCTTGTTGAAACTTGAGTTGAATTAGGAGATAATCACATCAAGAACACCCTCGTGATTCAACACAAACGCATCGCTATCTCAACTTAACCAACTTTTATTTAGCTAACTGAATAAATTATAATTGACATTAGTTGTTTCTCTACTTCGAATTTCCCTCTTTTTTTAATTAGCGCACGTGCCCTACGCCGTGTTAAAAGATAGCATTATATAATAATATAATATATATTTCCTATTTCCAACTTTATATATATTTTCTTTCCGTGATTATACACAGCAACTGCTGAATCTTTCATTTGATTATTAAAATAATGCAGATCTCCAACAAAAGGACAAATAGAAGTAATAAGTACAAGTAAAGTTTTAAACTTTCTGAACGAAAAAAAAATCTTCATTAATTAGAGTCATCCCATGTAAACTAAATCATATCCAAATGTATTAAGAATAAAGTTCTAGTATATCGAATGGAAAAAATTATATCCAGAAGATACATCAGCAAAAATCCTCTCATATAACTTTTAACTAGAAGATTTATACCAGAATAAGAAAAACTCTCTCTTTATGTGCTATACGGTACAATAATGAGATTCAATTTAGTTTGCAGCCCCCTTTTCGTCACTGCAATTTGGAACAAACAAATCAAAACTGTAGCGAACTTTCCCACATATTATTAGCTTCAATCAATATGTATAAAAAAATTATGGAGACCAAAATAGTTAGTTGGATTAGTTAGCTTATGATTATTTTCCATTTTTAGAAATTTATAATGGATTGTAATTGATTGGTTCAATTATTAAATTTCCAATTAATATGCTTTAAACTAGCTTCTATTGAAAAATGGTTAGAATTTAATCCAAATCACGTACAGTATCTTTGTTGCTGATTGGTCAATGGAATCGTAAATCATTAATATGCAAGTCAGCAAATTGTTATTCAAACCATAAAGCCTTTTCACTTTTAGACTATAGACTGACAAAGAATTGTTGTAAACAAGGTTGTGATAGCCAGTGGACAGTGTAAAATTCTTGCAAGTATACCATAAGTATGGTATAATTTGCATTACAAATATATTTTCCTTTCAAAAAAGGGCAAGTCTGACCAATTGCACTTGAGGGTTCACAGAGAAGCCGATAAAATTAGACTACTGGAGAAACTAGACTAATAGATGACATTGACCTAAGATGAGATATACCGATAAAAAATTCAACTAGTAAACAATTGCTTATGCTTAGCTGCACTTGAGCAGAATTCTTAAATGTTACGTTCTCAAAATAACTTGGTATAGTTGGATCAGTGGTAAATTTGTATATAAAAACAAGAATGATAACTTTGGACTCACTCAAATGGAGGAAATGAAGAAAAGATTTTACCAGTTTTGCTGAAAGAAAAAACAAAAAAGGCAACGAGAAGTCACTTATAATACGGCCCAAGGTATAGGAGTCCAGCTTATGGAGCTTTTCAGTGGAAAATGACCAGCTTGACCTTAAATTTGATAGTTGCCAATATTATATGAAAAACATAACATTTCTTAGAATAGGCCCACAAATATGATAGATCAGGCAAAACTTCAAAGTCCATCGGTTGGGAATGACAATTCCAAACACACAGCCAAATTATGACCTTTTTTTAAGCTTCGTAGAGATTAATTATTTTTAGTTTTGACATTTCAAGTATGCCACTGTGTTGGATTTTATCACTTAATCCAGATTATATTCTATGGCTTTAAAGAGACAAAATGATGCACTTTTGTCGAGTTTAAGATATCACGAGGAACAATTAATAACTAAAGGAGTATTTAAGGCCAAATAAACTTTTTGGGCCTGTGTTATTCATGGTTTACCCATTTGATCCCTTTACTATACACGCTATCCGTTAAGTTCATGTGGTATTGAATTCTTTACTTAGTTAACCCTAATTTTTAACGGTGCTATATTTTAAGCGCCGTCATGTCTTTGGTTACATGGCACCACAGGATACAAATTAAAAACTTGGTTAAGTTGAAGAATTAATCTTAAAAGTTTCAACGTCAATGAATGTAATATACTTCTAATCTCTTCTTTCCTACCATTTATTTTGTCAATCCAAACCCCAATTATCTCTTTTCCCTAACTCTCCATAAATCTGAACAAAGATACTTTTGCCATTGAACCTGCAATCCTCTATAATATTATTAATTGACTTCTTTCACGTTTGAAGGTTTCAATATTAATGAATAGGCGCCTTAATTAAATGCTGATTATAAGGAATAGGCGCCTTAATTAAATGCTGATTATAAGGAATAGGCGCCTTAATTAAATGCTGAAGTTTCAACGTTGTGCACTACTTTATTAAGGAATAGGCGCTGACTATAAATGCTTTACAATCTCATCCCTTCGATTACTAATGGAAAGCCTTAATTAAAAGTGTGTAATTTTTGTCCTTTGTGATTTTTATGAGAGATAAGAGACAACTTTACTTTAAAGTTGAGATAGAGAATCCTAATCCCTTGCCTCATGCTTGGGTCTTAAAGTTAGTTTGGCATTAATTTTCCACACTACTTTTCTTTGAAGCTTCATATTCAAGTTTTTTCTAAAGCAGTAGATTTTGGTTTTAGAAAAGCTTACCGAACAATTTCTAATTAATTAGTATGAAAAACCAAACTATATTGTTTAAAATAAAAAAAAATTATTATGTGAAAAGTTTTTAAGTGGAATTTATTGGGACAATAGTTGAGACTATAATGTTAAACATACCCTTTATACAAAGGGTGGAACAAAATATCTTGAAATAATTTGATTTTCCGGTAGATTTTTACTATAATGATACATTATTTATACGTCCTTCTTTCTTCTTTCTCTTGTCACAACACAAGTCACTTGCATTTGCCATTTAATTGGTCAATTATCAATGGTTGAAGAAAGACCTCGTTAACATACTTCATTATATTTCCTAATATATTTTACACAATTTCTCCATTAACTTCATAATTATTATAATGGTTTTATTATAAGTAATATTGAATTATTGATATTAGCATGTATTATTGGAAGTATTTATAGATTTAGTTCAGCTAGTAAAACTATAAGAAAATAAATTTGACTATCAGGATGATTTTGAAAATTAAGTAATGGGCTATTAGTTTGAGTCTAAAACAAGGAAAAACAATTATAGGAAATATTATGGTGAGAAGTAATCTTGGCGAAGGAAATAAATTTGCTAACTTTAACTTTATGTCCATTCATTCAAATGCAAAAAGAAAAAAACACATATATAAACAGAGTTATGGAAAAAGGAATTCGCAATCCAATTTACTTTTGTCTCATTGTAAATAATAAGATTACTTCATTTTTTAAGAAGTTAAGAGCAAGACGGCTTTAACGTGTTCCACAACCTCACTAACATATAAATCTTTCCTTTTCCCCCTTTATTTAATAGTTTCAGTTTTGTTTCTTTTTCGGTCAAATATAAGAAAATGACATTTTTGCGTCTGTTACTTTTCCCCATTGACTTGGTATACTTATAAATACAAATTAAATTGTATATGCGGTCTATTTTTAAAAATGATCAATTTTATTTTTAAGCTTTTAATTGTTTGGTTCGGATTTATTAATGTTTTGAGCCTATTTTGAATTCAAGTAGAGTAGTGTTACGCCGAACTTTGTTATAGCCTTGACTAAGTCAACTTGAACTACTTGCTAACTACTTGACTCATTAACAATCCTAGCTGGAAGGGGCTAAAAATTGAATCTAATTAAAAACACTTATAAAGATGATTAAAGAGTCTGTGGCTAAATTTCAAAATAAAAGTCTATCAATACATATAAAGTATATATATAAAAATACAACTAATATGTGTAAGAATTAGAGAAAGCATTGTCTATCATACAACAACATATTAGACGAAATATATTTAATTGCCGTAGATATAAGGGTCAAATGTGTTCCATTAAATCAAATAAAAGACCGCATTCTAACAAAACTATACATTTTGAACAGATTGACAGTACAGAAATTATATATTTAGTGTAATTATTTACCATAACAATGTATGTGCTACATCTCTTTTATAATCTCACTTGAAGACAAAATGGAGATGGACAGTTGTTGCAGCCTATCCATGGCTGTCAGATTAAGATACAGAGTGCTTTTATCATAGACATTGTAAATTATTGGTTTCATTTTGAAAAATTAAAATTTTCATCTTGACAAACAATTTCGTATATATATCAAAATAATAGTATTATAAATAGTTATAGTTCATTTAAATGTGGTTCTACACATATAGTAATAAATTGAAAAGTACAAAATTTGAATAACTCGTATATATTTTATGTAGCAAAATTGCTCGATTAGATTGGGGCACATGTAATGTAGCTTCATTAAAGAATTCAATAATTTAGATGAACAGTTTGTCAGGGTCTATTAATTTAAATTTTTGGACAAGTACTATCATTACAAACAATTATTACGTCTTTCTTTGTGCTTTCTCTTATCACACCTCACATAAATTCACTATCTAATCAATCAATTTATCAAAAACTCTCAATGGCTACGCTTCTCCAAGGTAGAAAATTAATAGTAAAATCCCTTTCAAATTTAACCTCAAAATCAGCTCTGCAGAGAGAATTGCACTCCCACAGTTTGTTCAATCCAAGAGACACAGCAGGAAAGATCATCAATTGCACAGGTAATTGCAATTAAATTACGTTTAAACTTTCTGTTTTATCATTAATCACAAATCATACATTGATTTTTATTCATTTTTTTCATCATATATATAGCTGCTGTGGTTAAGGGTCCAAAACAACCATTTGTGTTGGAAAAGATTCGAGTTGATCCTCCTAAAAATTTGGAGGTCAGAATCAAGATTCTTTACACCTCTATCTGTCATACTGATGTTAGTGCTTGGAAAGGAGAGGTATTATAAACAATTAACAATGCATTTTTTTTCCTTTTTCTCTTTAATTTATGTAAGATGTAAATTTACTAATTAGTTTCCTTTTTCTTTCTCTTTGATCAAAGAATGAAACCCAGCAAGCATTTCCAAGAATTTTGGGACATGAAGCTGTTGGGTGAGAGTTTTTTCTTCTTATAATCCTATTAGATTTCTGTTGCTTTCCCCAAATAATTAATATATGTAATTATGTGATTTATGCAGGATTGTGGAGAGTGTAGGAGAAGGGGTAAGAGGTGTAAAAGAAGGAGACCATGTGATTCCAATATTCAATGGAGAATGTGGGGAGTGCAAATATTGCAAGAGTGAGAAGACTAATTTATGTGGGAAATTCAGGGCAAATCCATTTAAAAGTGTGATGGAAAGTGATGGAAAATGTAGATTTTCAAGTAAAGATGGGAAACCCATTTTCCATTTTTTGAACACATCTACTTTCACCGAGTATTCGGTTGTGGATTCGGCTTGTGTGGTCAAGATTGACCCGAATTCTCCTCTCAAACAAATGAGTTTGCTCAGCTGTGGTGTCTCTACAGGTACGTCAACCCTATGACATCTATCATTATAAAATCCAAAAACTGAGTTTTTGATTTACAATACATAAACATTATCTACAGGACAAGGATCCTCTGCAGTTGATTTATAACTGCAGAGAAAAGTTGCTTTGATCAAGAGCATTCATAGTATCAAGGACTGTGATTTGTTCAGCATATATGAAATAAAAATTATTTTTCTACATCTGTTTCTTTCTCTCTATTACTGCAGAGAGCAGTAACTGTAGAGGATCTTGTCTGTTATCTACAATTGGGTATGGCGAAAGGATTGTCTTTGGTAGTGAAATATAGAAATTCTACTTTGTTGCATGAGTTGGTAGTTGATTTTACACGTCTGTCTAACGTGTCTCTATCATTGCTCTTAAAGCTTCTATTGAGGCAGGGTGATTGATTAAGGGTCAATTTAATATTGTTTTTCTATAATGGTGCATCGAGAAACTTTGTTTACAAAACTTTCAGTAGGATGTCAAATTTTGGCCTTAAAAGAACTTTAGTTAACTGATCCTAATTAGTTAATACTTATCTAGAAAAAACTTGCAACACGAGCTTTTTGAGACAACATAATAATTTCAAATAGTCAGTAAAAAACTAGTGAAAGTGAGATGATAGGTTTATTGGCAGTTTTAGAGAATCAAACAGGAGCAAGACACTTAACACCAACGTATATTCATTAATCTCTTTTTGATAGGCAGGAAAATTCCCGTACATTAAATTTTAGTGATTTTATCAAATCCAACTCATTTACCCGGCAATTGGGGTCAAGAAATATTCAAGTAGGGTTGGTTAGGTATAAATGAAATTTGGATGATAGCAAAGCAAAATAAATGTGACAAACTATTGATGTGACAAAATGGGGTGGTGAAGGTGTGGGAGCTGCGTGGAATGTTGCCGATGTACAGCCTGGCTCTTCCGTTGCAATTTTCGGTCTCGGTGCTTTGGGCCTTGCGGTTAGTTAATTTCTCTTTTCAATTATTGATATGTTATTTTTATGGTTGAAATATAAAGGGGGCATGGCCCTGTGTGTGGGTTGCTCCATCTTTTTTTATAATAAATGCAAATGTTTTATCTTTTCAAAGAAATTATACACAAACTTTCAATTATTATAAGTACAATTTATTTCAATTTGGTTGTGAAATTAATTCTTATTTATATTAAAAAGTTTGCTAACGGGAGTTTATTAATTAGGCAGCTGAGGGAGCACGAGTGAGAGGAGCATCCAAAATAATAGGTGTAGATATCAACCCACACAAATTTGCTAAAGGTATATACTTGCATATATGATATTTGTATTTTTTTTTTTTTTTTGAATAATATATATGATATTTGTATATTTGATGCTAGATTATAGTAATCTAATGAAAATTGAGAAATTGGTTTCGTTGTGAAGGCAAAGCGATTGGAATGACAGATTTTGTCAACCCAAAAGATGGGTCAAAGCCGGTTTACGAGGTAATCCGGATTTTAGCGGGAGATGGTCTATTGTAGTAGCAAGTAGATCACATAATAGTTGTTGATTGATGACTAAAACATCAGTACAATTGATAATGACTTAATTATTCGTAAAGTGATGTGTTACACCTTAGATAAAAGTCTTTATTTAAGATACAAATCAAAAGATTTTTCCTTTAACTTTATTCAATAATTATTGTCGTTAAAACTAAATTTGCAAATTGAATGAATTTGCAGAGGATAAGAGAGATGTCAAATGGAGGCGTGGACTATAGCATTGAATGTGTGGGGAAGACAGATGTTCTACGAGAAGCTTTTTTGTCCTCGCATGATGTAAGCGAAAATGTCATTTTAACTCTTTTGATATTAGCGGTGGATATTTACAGTTATATACTATACATTTCAATCAATTTCATCTCAAACATATTGTTTGCTAGATTCCAGTTATGACAATGTTGCCATGATATAACGTATCTTATGTGATAAAGTTATGAGATGAAATTTATATTTTTAAAATTATAGTATTATCCTATAAGTATATTGTGTTTTCGTATAATTTAATTTACTTAACTTTAAAATATCTGTTCAAAAATTTTAAAGGGATGGGGAAGGACTGTATTAGTAGGAATTTATTCGACTCCAGAATTACTGCCGCTACATCCAATGGAACTGTTTGATGGTCGGAGAATCACTGGAACCATCTTCGGAGACGTTAAAGGGAAGACGCACCTGCCTAATCTTGCTAGAGATTGTATGAACGGAGTGAGTTTTTTTTTAACTATGATAACATGCATCTCTTACTATTAGAGTATTTTTTATTGCCTTTTTTAGCTTATAAGCAGCTTATAAGTAAAAGGACAAAAAGTTCAACTTGCAAGTTTGTTAAAAAAACAGACTATAATTCAATAAGTTATGATCCATAAGCTAAGAAAAATACCCCCTATACCTTTTAGTCTTTTAGTTTTTTTCATGTGAGGATCAAACTCGATTAGAAATTTGAAGATAATAATATGTATTATATGTTCTCAAAACTCTTTCTTTTCGTGTATATGTTTGTAGGTGGTGAATTTAGATCCATTCATAACACATGAACTTCCGTTTGAGAAGATAAATGAAGCTTTCTCTCTACTCACCCGTGGTGATGCATTGAGATGTCTTCTTCACATTTGATCATTAATTTTTTTTTCCGTGTTCATAAGTCATTTTAGAGGTTATTTCCAAAAATTTTAGTGACTACATATTAAATCATTTGTAATACGTTGCAATTTTTCTTTTCAAAATGGTATCTATATTGGCGTGGCTATCTATGGCAACTTATTATCAAATTCTTGTATTGACAAATTGAAATCATATAAAGGAACATTTTGCAACTTTTATTTTTATTGGTTACATATTCTGTCAAAATCGTAAGTACAAATAAATTTTTTTAAGATAAAATGAGAATGAGAGAAGAGAAAGGGGAACAATGGCTAAGGAGGTTTCGAAACTAACATAACTCCAAAGGAGCTAAAGGACCGTACCACCATTGAACTCAACCAAACCAAAAAAACCCTCAAACTCTGAACACATAAATGAATATGCATAAAGAAAATCTACATTTGTAATGACGCATGGAAGTAAATAAAACATTTTTAGACTTCATACTTTTATCAACCATACATTTGAAGACTTTAACATACATTTTACTCTTTTAATTCATGTCTCTATATTTAACATAACTGAGAATCACAAAACAGTGTATTTTGTAAATTTGCCAATAAATTTAGAGCATATAACATTCTTCTCCACGTATTCTTACGGTGGATTGCAGCTAAAATGGCGATCGGAGATACGTTTTTAGGTGTTATATTATAGACATAACAATTACATCAATCCTATTCATAATCATAGTTTAAGGAATCATAAATATAAATTGTCTTTGTTCATTTTGATAATAGAATTAAGTCTTTCAGCAAAACAAACTTCAAATATTTTAGGGAGGATTTCTAATGATACTGAAATTAACATTATATTTGGAATAGTATTGAAAAAGAATTCAATTCACATTATCCAAGTCTCAAACAAGGAATAAGAGGCCAGAGAGTTGACAACTAAGAAATTATTTAATGGGCCGGGCCTGAACATGGTATGGCCCATGATTATAAAATGGGAAATAGTCAATTCTGAGAGTCGAAGGACGCCATTGGATTCCGGTGGTTCGCCCTCGAGAAGCCGCCGTCGTTCCGCTCAGAGACGAAGAGTACGAGGGAATTATTTGAATTCGGTCCGCTTTTTTGAAGTCGAGAATTGATATGGATTTTCTATTTGTTTGTCTGGCGATTCCTTGATTCCGGTTCGCTTTATTGAGGTCGAGTCATGATATGCACGGGGATTGAGAGAGCGTTCATCGGCCAATTTATCTTCTGAAATGCGTAGACTCGATTTTGTGATTGAATTCAAATTTATTGAGGAACAATTAATGCACGAAGATCCAGGAGTGGTTGAGAGCTATCGGAAGGCTACAACACTTGAAGACACTATTCAGATATTACCAGTGGAACATGAGGTAAGCTTTTTCTGTGCGTGCATTCTCCATTCGTAGTAGATGGATTATCTCATTTTCTGGTTTTCATATTCGATATCCTTTGTTGTGAGCGGGAATGCTTGATACATGTTTCTAAATTGAGACCATGATTGCAATTTATTTTAAATGAGAATCTGAAAGATTCTTGGATTCTACGAAATCCTATGAGAGGTTTTGTCGATTGAGGTCTAGAGTCACACTGAGTGCTTGCTCAGCTCTCTTGATAGTTTATTGTTTTAAAGGATAATCAAATGGAGGACCTAGGATAATAGAGGCAGAGGTTAAGCCGTTGGACATAATGTTCAATACACATTGAAGTGTTTGTGGGTTCCAACGAGAACATGTCTGTAGTTGTGAAGTACTAGGATTAGTTCATTTGCATTTTTTTATTTCCATGGTGTAAGGAGTCATCCACTTCCATTTCAATTATGTTCTTATTAGAGGGTGTGCTTCATGATTGAGCCATGGGTCCATTAGTGTAGTGGTTGTTATACACCCTCTATCAATATTCATTAACATCAAAGAAGTAAAACATTCATTTGACTTGTAGGTATTGTAGTTCCCTTGAATTGAGTGTTGTTATTCACATTTTGTTTCAGATACTATGGAAGCGTAACAATTATTTTTAGGGAAGGCGGCAAAGCTGGCTGCGGATATGTTTGAAACCGATTCATGTGCTCTGAAGACTGCAGTTAATGGTTGCCACTTTGGAGATTTTGGCAATATTCATGATTACAAGGTTCTTGCATCAACTATCAAGTCCTGCACTGGTCTCTCAGCCTTCAAATGGGGCAAGGTTCTTCACAGCAGCACTATCAAAATAGGCCATCTTTCCTGCCAATATGTTTCCAAATCTTTGCTGAACATGTATGCCAAATGTGGAGCCCTAAGTGACTGTGCAAAACTATCTGGCGAAGTGGGTAATCGTGATCATGATCCTGTCTTTTGGAATATTCTCTTATCTGGGTTTGCTAGGTCTGGAAATCATGATGCTGAAGCTATTATGCTGTTCAATAAAATGCATATTGCCCCTAAAGTCAAGCCTACTACAGTTACTGCTGCTATTGTTCTTCCTGTGTGTGCTCGTATTGGAGATGAATTTTTGGGCAGGAGCATGCACGGTTTTTTTTATCAAGTGTGGGATGGAGACAAACACGCTTGTTGGAAATTCTCTTGTGTCATGTATGCTAAATGTGGGTTAGTTAACAGAGATGCATATATGGCTTTTAATAGCATTGCTGACAAAGATGTCATCTCATGGAATGCCATCATTGCAGGGTTTTCTGAGAATAAGTTGTTACACAATGCGTTTAGCTTGTTCACTCTAATGCTGAGAAATGGAATCAAACCAAATCACGCGACCATAGCTAATGATCTTCCAGTTTGTGCATCATTGGATAAGAATACTGCTTTCCACTTTGGAAAAGTTATACACTGTTAATCCTTGCGGCATGAATTGTTTGCTGATGGTTTTGTCTGCAATGCCATGGTAAGTTTTTATTTAACGGTTGGACGAGTAAAAGAAGCTGAATCTCTGTTTCAGAGGATGGAACTGACAGATTTAGTATCTTGGAATGCTATC
>CAOJBJ012097883.1:0-13546 GCA_948291685.1 Euphorbia celastroides | reverse complement strand
ATATATGATTAAGCATCATCTGCCATATTACACTTTTGGGTCAAAAGATTCCACAACATTTATATTGGAAGTTATAATTCTTAATGCACAACACTAGTTTTTTAGTTATTTTGCAGCCTCCTAAAATTCTATAGAAGTTACTTGTAAACAAAAACTGAAAATGCAAATCAAATGAAGTGATATATAAAATATATTGAAATTTCGAATTACATATCTTCTTTTAGTATCATGGATGAAGATTTTATTATTTCAAGAAAATTACAAAAACAACCCCGGTAACATTTTAGAAGTATCCTGTACAAACTATTATATTTTGAATGAGACGCAAATGACTTATCAATTGGTTTGATATTTATACATTTCCGTTTCGACTAAAGAAACCATATTTCCTATAAATTAGAAATATAAATTTGATCAATAAGTAAAAAGAGACTTTTTCACATATGACATAAATGTAACCCTTAACTGAATAAGTAGATCTACGATACAAATTGCGAGTAGGGGTCAGGCCACAGTCCTTTGATCATGTTAGTCACATCATTGTGAGGGTATAATTGGGAATATGATTCTCGCCAAAATTCAATCCAATTAACGTAAAAAAAATATTACATATTTATTATAAAAACTAAATTAAAATGAACTGAATAACTTTTTAAAAAAGTGTCGAATTAATTGAAATTTCCAGTTTTCCTTAGTTCGAGCTGGGTAATTTCTTAGGAATAATAGTAAGTTTTTTCTTAAAAAAAATACGGTGGATCTGCTAGCCACGTAACCAAAACCTGGCATATATCTTGAACAGTGTAAATGCGTATGAGTTATACTATATTAAAGCTCGTTTTGTGGGGTATATATAATAAAATTTGCCCACATGGCACCGAAGGATTTAATTGCCATATCATTATGTGTATTTAATGCGTATGTATTGTAATTTTTAGATCTACATTTTATTCTTTTTTGCATAACATTCATCCGCCTTCTTTCACACATTAAATACTGTAATTTCCATTTTCAACTTAGTGAAAATGCCAATTCATTTTACTTGCACACAAATGTACCCGACAAGGACCAAGTATGAGTTATTACATAGCCATATATATAGAACAACTAAACATATCAATTGTTAAAAAAAAACAAAAAAAAGGATATCAATTAATAGTTGTTGGTGATGCAATTCTTATTCATCTTCTTTGGATGTTTCTTGGCTAAGTAAAAATTTTAGAGAATTTGAGGCATGTGCATTAGTTTGTCTTCTAACATAAAACCGAGCATCTAATGCTCTCCAACTTACAAAGGGCTTGTTAAAGATTGATTTTTTAAAGGAAAATTACATAGGTGGGAATAAGGTTTAATTACATTTATAACACACTTCTCTAATTAATGTCTGCCTTTATCACCTTTAACTTTTCTATTACACTCAACATATTCCTCTCCTCCAAAAACCATCGTTCTTCATTCCTGGTTCTTTCCTCTTGGTTTTTCAATTCTCAACCATCGTTCATGCTCCTCCTCCTCCTCTCCCCTTGTTTTTGCCTTCACTCTTGACGGAGCTTTCAGATCTTGCCGCCCCTGCTGCCTCCTTCTCCCTCAGATCCCGCTGGAGCCTCCACTGTCGGCCACCGGAAAATGCCAGATCTGCTTTCTCCCACCCACGTCGTTCAGATCTTAGCCCGCTGGAGCGTTTGTCGATTAAGTTTCGATCTCTGAAGTGTTTGTCGATCTCTGAAGCATTTTTCTTTTTTGAGATTTATGAATTTCTTTTTGTATGTTGTTCCTATTTGATTTACTCTCGTTTGGAATTACGTTTTTGAAATTTATTACACCTCTTCTGTTTGCTTTTTTAGATTGTATAATCAGTCTTCGATCATCTCTGTGTTGTTGACTGGATATATCATGTTATATTCAGGATATATTATGTTATATCCTGGATATAACATGATATAATATCTTAGATATATCATGTTCTTCTTTTTATCGATTTGTTGTTTTGATTTTCAATTTATATATATATTGATCTTGATTTTTGTGTTATATCAATGATATATCATGTTATATCCAGGATATATCGTGATATATCTTGGATATAAACAATATATCCAGGATATATCCTAATACATATTCTGACCGCGTTTTTAGATTAAGAACGTGCTGATTGTAAATATTTTAGCTGTTTGGTCAGTGGATAGTATGGTTTTGCTAGGCTGGGTGTTTTACCCAAATCCATGTTTTATATTGATTAGACCATGTAAGTTACCCATTTTTTAAACTGTAATTCCAAAAAGTTCTATTTTCAACCTTTGACTGACACAATATATTTTTACAGATATAGATGTAATGTTGCAAGCGACATTAAATTTTTTATTTTTTGCTATATTATTTCGTGGGCTGATAACATTTTCATATGCTGAAAACATCCATAAATACGAAAAAACCCATAAATAGCTCTTCATTAATCAAATAAACTCCGTATAAGTTATTTGTAAACTATAATACAATTGTTAGATGCAAGTGAAACTATATTTGTCCTATAGTTTTCCTTTAATTTTCGCAACATTGTCTTACGTTTCTCTTATAGACATCGTACAAATATTCTTATATTTTCTTATATTTCTCTTATATTATATCTAACTTACAGAAAAAATGTAAATAATTTATCAATGTGGATCTAGCTTACAAAATCCTAAAGATATATTTTTCTTAAAAAACCCATCAGTATTCAAAATAAAGTGAAAATGAAAAAAAAACCAAAATGAGAGGAGTAGCTAGTGAGCAACTAAAAAAGCAATAAATGAGAAGCAAACCTAAAGGTAATTCAGGCTTGCTATTAAATGTAAATATTTTCGATGAGTTATAGTTTTGAAAATTTTTCTTGTCATTATGCTGATAAAAGTGTTTTCTAAAATATCTTTATCAGTACGGTTAAATACATAATTAGGATTTTTTTTTCATAATTACCATGTTCTTGGAGTTTTTTTAGGGAGAAATGGAATTTTTAGGAAATTTTTTTCCGAAGGGAAGTTAAATTAATGAAGAAGTAAAGTCTGTAAATCTCAAAACAGTGTGAGCCATTGAATGAAGAGGGATTTTGAAAAAACGAGTTTCATAATCAACATGTTCTTTTGTTGCTAACTATTGCATCAGTAGCTTCAATCCATGTCATAATACAATAATTCCAACCCTACAAATATTACAAAAGCAAAATCTATCTCCATTCATTATCTACTATAAAGGAAATGGGACATGCAAGCGAAAGATTAGAGGAAGATAGAGACATTGATTGATACAGGATTAGCTGATTCAAATGCAAACCTCAGAATTAAAGGTACATTGAGCAACACAAAAGATATTTGGCAGACGATTTTTTATATCTTGGCTTCACAATTAAGGCCATATATTTCTATGCCACTCAACAACTTGACCATTACCTTTAAGCTGCCTTTAATTGCTTTGAAATTTCCTTAGGCAACATTTATCTTTTGCGAAGCCAAAAAACATCGATCGATTGTCTACTATAATATGACATCACCTATACAACTTCATTGAGACAGTCTAAGTTCCATAACCAACTTGTCTTTCATACAAGGTAAAAACATGTACAAGTTGACTGCCCCATCATTTGAAGTCACATTAAGCAAGTTTTATTCAAATACCTCTGAAACTCAGCTAACAAATCGTTTTTATTAAGCATGTTCCAATATTGCTAATGTCTCTAGCTCTACGCATATAGATTCACCTTCTTTGTGTGAGGGGACATTGTAATGTAAAAGTGAAAGGTTGTAAGTGTTTTGATCCTGTCTCTGGCTAATTCTTTATCTCACGTAATATGTTGTTTGATAATAAATCATTTTGTCCTTTTAATATTTTCAACAATTCACTATTATGATCTTCTACTTAAGTTATGTTGATGACATTTCTTTTAATTGGGGATGTTTCGTCTTGCATCTCATGGGTCAAATTGGCTTGGCAAGATGAATTTGTTATTCATGATATCAACGAGCTTGGTAATGTTCTTGGCATTCCATCGTATAGAGGTATGTCAATTAATGGTAAAACCATCATAGTTTCCATTGTCTCCCCTTACTCTTTTCGCTCATTTCATATTTATTTCTTCAAAATAAAAGTGAAAAATTAAAGATGCTCCAAAAAAACAACAAAAATTTTATGCCAAATTTATTGAAGCCCTCCTAATCTTGACACGAACATAATCACGAAAATAAAAAATCAAGTTAGATTGATATTTGTTTTACATATGTCATCATTTACTCAAACTACAGAATATGTCAAGGGCATTGCTTCTATTAATCAACTATTAATAAAATATACTTTTTTAATAAAGGTTGAACTTGGCAACTAATGACTTTATTTATGAAAGTGAAAAGAAAAAAGTAATAAGAAGGTTGAATGCTCACTTTGGTATTTAAATTTGTCCAGAAAATCTGTTCCAGTACCTAAACTTTTAAAATGACTCCGTAGGTACTCAAACTTTTAAAAAGTGCACCATTTTACTACCTCAGTGCCACGTGTCAACTTCTGGTTGGCGAGTCAAAAGTCAATGGTTGACTTTTTTTAAAAAAAAGTCAAACTCACCAAATGTTGACATGTGGCACTGAGATAGTAAAATGGTACACTTTTTGAAAGTTGAGGTATTTAGGAGACCATTTTTTGAAAATTTGAGTACTTACGGGGTCATTTTGAAAGTTTGGGTACCAGAACGGATTTTCTGAACAAGTTGAAGTACCAAAATGAGCATTCAGCCTAATAAGAAAAACAAAAGAAGAAACAAATCATCTCAAGGAAAGTACCCATCTAGTTCTATGTGAGAGCGTTGAGAATGTCTTTTAACCACAAATAAATTTTTCTTTCTTTCGAATTTTCATCGGCTGCCAAGGAAAAGTCCAAGGATTGTAAGCCGTCTAATGCAAATATCTATTGTAGAACACCTTATCATTTTTTTCTTTTGCGTGGGAGTTAGAATTAATTTGTAAAAGAAAAAAGCAAAAAAAAAATATGTATGTGACCAAATGTGCCTACTCTTTTAGCATGTTTATTTATGGTATAGCTGTACTTTGAATTGTGTTGTTTACACAATACATCCATGAGTTTCTAACTTAAAAGGATGTACAACCCTCATTTTACTTCAGGGTAACTTAGTTAAATATTTTTAACCTAAATTTCAAAACATTTCAATATTTGTTGAGTTTGATCAAATAATTAAAATATTTATTCAATTTACGTTCCAACACTAACTATAAATTTTTGTTGACTTTCAATAAGTGGTTTCGATTTTAGCGGTGGTTTTAGCAATTTCAACATCCACTTCTAGTCTCTGATTCTAATTCAATGATTTTTATATAAAGGGAATTAGCTTTTGTTATATATAATCGATATAAAACCTGTACTTTTGTTGATAATGGTGTGAATTTCATGTGTATTTTAAAAATCAAGCACATATGCCATTAGGTGAATTTTATTGTATTTTTTATATAATTTCTATTGATGTTGTATAAAATAATCAATAAATATTCAATATATCTATACGATATATTCGCTATGTAAAATATATTGTGCTTCTGTCAAGAAAAAAATTCAAAATAAATATATTATTATGGATCTAGTTTTGAAGATAAAAATGAGACGAACGAAAAACTTTAAAACGGCATATCGAAAAAGTCAACGGGTTATAATATGAACAATAAAAAATGCAAAATTAAGAAAGAGAAAGTAGGGTTATTGGGATTGACCAATAGAGATGAGGAAGGTAAAAACAACATTGAAATTTATTATAAGTTTAGTTATTGAAGGAATTTCTATTTGTTCGGGAACCATTCGCTTAAATGTTTACTTGTTCACGAGTTTTTAACGAACTTTAAAATAAAAATAAAAATAAAACATATTTTTAATTTTCAATTCATAAAACGATGACAACAAAACAAAAACTGCTTATAAAATAAAGGAAGGTGGATTTAGCTTACAAAAAATTAGAATTTTTATTTTTCACAACACAGATATCAATTGAGTTTCAAGAAGATTTGAGAGATGGAGGTGAAAACGTGAAGTGGCTGCTTGAAGTGGAGAGAAGAGACAAAGATTTGAAATTTCTATTTAATTAATCTTAAAAATTAATGAGTATGTAAATTAAAAAATGAAATGAGCTTGTTCCTTACTTGCCACTTATGGATTTCAATTATAGTAGAAATTTTATGTTTTAATATTGATGGTTAAATCTTATATTTTAAATTATATTTATTTTAATAATTTTTGTCAAGCTTGTTTATGAACTTTTGAGTCGAGCTTTAATTTATTCATGTTCATTTATAAATCGAGTTAAAAAATTATTCATAAACTGTTCATTTATTTAATTAACTGAGCCGAACCGAGTTTTTAACGAACCGAAAACCGATCCGAACTTGAACTACGTTTACAGCCCTAGGTACGTGCCACCTGGGAATGCCAACATCTAGCTGATAAAACAAGTTGGGCACTTTTTACACGGCACCCAATACTTTCAGTTGTAGTTTCAATAAATCTTATTCAATCTAATAGTAAAATGATGGTTTTTTGAAATTACAGGTAAATTATTCGCTACTTTTCTATAATGAGCGAAATTCAACCTGTTACTGGGAAAAAAAATTATTGAGCTATAATCAGGTAACTAATAACTAGCCAACTTTTACCTTTGACAAATGACGAGTAAAATTACCACTAGATTAAACTTTATATCAATCATCTCTATGGGAATTTAGAGCAACCATTAAAAAAAACAAATTGGAGCTAAAAGAATGAGTTGAAAATAAAACCATATTCATTATAGCAAAACAATCTGAAAATAAGTCATATTCTCATGTTTTCAGGTTCCTTAAGAAAAGCCAGCTCAAATGCCACCAGATAACAACAATTCAAAGCAAAACACTAATTTAGTATTAAAGTAGCAATGTACAGAGAATAATACATGCTACAGCCTACCTCTTAAGCATAAAGACGAGTCTCCAATCCGACAAAACTCCATCTGAACCCACCAAGGTGCAGTGCATCAATGTGCCAAATCCAGGTTTCATCCTTTTCCTTACACTACGCTTCACTTACCTTCTTTGCTCCATAATATGAACAAGCCAAATTCATCTGACCCACCAGCTATCTTATGAACAGCTCCCATTTTCAAACCAAAACAAAGGCAACCATTTTCTAATACTTCATATTGATCAATACAACACAGAAGAATCTGAAGTGCAGGTAATAAAAAGAAAACAAGTACAAGGGATGAACTTCATTTGGATATATTAATATCAGCAAGCAGAGTGAACTACTAAGTTCTCTTCCAGTTAAAGCACATTGAATTGCACTCTCATCCAGAAGACCCGATTTTCAAGGCGCAATTTATTATGAAAAACAATTTGGCTACTTTCTCAGGTAGGGCAAGAAAAGATGGAGCTTGTTTGAGATTGCTTTCCCAGATGGCTTCATGTTTTAAGAGGTACTCAAACTAGTACCAAAAAACCCACTGCCTTCCCAACATTTGCAAGTGAACAGATAAGTACATCAACTTTCAAAAAGTGCACCAATTTATCACTTCAGTGTCACATCTCAACATTTGATTGGTTTGACTTTTCAAATGATGTCAATTTTTAATCTCTCCAACCAGAAGTTGACACATGACACTCAGATAGTAAGTCGGTGCACTTTTTCAAAGTTTAGGTACCCTCAAGGTCACTTTTAAAGTTCAGGGAGGCGTGGTGTTTTTTTAGACAAGATTGAGTACCTTATGGAGCATTAGGCCTTCCCAAAATGCATTTCCTGGAAGCTTCATTTAGAAGCTTTCCTTTAAGCAGCAAAATTTAGTTTCGGGAAATCCTTTTTGTCAGTTCTTAATTTATTAACATCAATGATCAAAATGTACTGTCAAAAGCTAGGATATGTTGTCATATGAAAGAAAAATCTATAAAACCAACTTCCCAAGACAATAGCTACGACAACAATCCCAAATAGGCACATAATCATCCAAGAACAACTTGGATGACATTAGACTTACGGAACACTTTCATATAAGCTCGTCTTCAAAATAAAAAATAGGACTATAAATCGAGGCATAAAGCAGAACATGAAACAAAAATCATGGTGAGCATAAAAGGCATACTCAACACTAATACAACTCCAAACGATGGGAGCAGTGAAATGGTCTTGTTCTACTAAAAAAACAGACGCATGGAAGCTAAAGAGGTAATTTCAGGAGCAACAGTATGTGGAGCTTGGTTTTTGACAGGGTCATGGCATATTTTGACAGAAGTCAAACATCAGGAACTCCAAAGAGATAAGGTCCTTCTAGGTGGGATCATCAAGGTGGGCCATATCTGGTACATCTGGTCTTCCATTTAAAAAGTGGGCTTCATCAAATACAACAGGCAACAGGCTTCAGGCTTCATGGATCTCGGCTTTTTATTTGGAAGGGGTAAGCAACATGGTAAAAGTAGAGCATCAGAAGCCTATACATATGGAGACTGGACAGGTTATGACATCAAAGTATGTGACCGGGCTGTATCTCAAGAGGAAATTGCCACTTAAGCCGACAGACATGATAAAGTAAATAGGAAATTCAGAGTTACCTGCAATAAGCCATCAATGACTCTAGTAATAGTTTCTACGCCTTGATCCATGTGCATTACTGGATGATAACCTGAAAATAGAGAAGCTAATTAGGATTTAAAAGCTCCAAGACCAGAAGATTCTAGAAAGGCAAACACAAATGAATAGCGGTCTAGTAGTGAACAATTGCATAACAGATTGAAACTTCATTTTAAATATGAAAAAGACAAATACATTTCAAACATTAACTATAGGGATTTCAGGATTTGTTTGAAAGATTGAGATTTCAAGCCAGCCTAACCATGGCATCTATAAATCATGATCCAACAAACGGCAAAAGAGAGCTATTCTCACCCAGAAGCACTAGTTCTCCCAGAAGAATAACTTCCATAAGCTCCATATGCACTTCCAATACTCCCAATCTACAAATCACAAACAACTTTTATCAATTTATCCAGAATCCACGATGATTGCAAACAAATAACATTTGGTTGGCAAACTTTGAACTGATGTATTTCACCCATCATGAAATAAAGGAGCAGACTCCCCATCCAAGTAGATATATTTGAACCCAAAAAAATGTCAACATGTATAAAGAGGAATTACCTGTGAACCACTATAAGAACCATAATTGTCAGCAGAAGCATAATCATTGGAGCCATAACCACCTGAATAAGAATAGCCTCGCTCTTGCCTTTTGCTGTCTCTTCTGTCATCACTTAAGCCATCTGAACCATTCGATGACACAGGGAAATATGGAAGAACTGGCAACAATGTAGAAACAGCACCTTCCCTATCAAAAACATTTGCTCTTAGCCGTTGGCTTACTTGGATGAGTGCATCTTTAGCAACATCAAGGTCTCCAGATATCTAGCAATTCCAAAGAGAAAATGTCTCAAATTAATTTTGAATCAGAAAGGTCAGCAAGGAAAACAAAGCAACAGATTAATAGGGCTACTGGATCCAACATTTGAAACTGTGTTTTTACCTGCACCATCTCGTCATCTCTAGATGCAACTTTGGGAAGGCCGTCTTTTCCAAGAATGCGAATATTAGCTTTGGTTAATTGGCGCATTTCATTTACAATGGCCCCACCTTTACCAATGAGGCAACCAATTTGTGAAGTGGGAACGAGTAAGCGCGTAGTGAATGAAATTATGCCTGAATCCCGTTCAACTTTATCACTACATCTGGGTTGCAAACGCACAGCAGCTTCGATGGTTGGAGAGAAAGTGTCGTTGAAGAACTAAATATGAGAAACGATGTAATTTATTAGATATATGGATTATGGATGCAACTTCATATGAGTAAACTAAATATGACCAAAATATAACCGAATCACTTGAATATCTTTCATTACCTCCTTAGACGAAATATTTATTAAGCAATCATCTCCTTCAGAAGTTGAACTATCCACTTTGATAAGTGCCCCAGAATCTTGTCTGATCTGATTGATTATGGCACCACCTTTGCCAATCACACCACCAATATTTCCAGAAGGGCAAACAATACGCAGAGAAAATTCTTTCGAAGAAAGATCATCTCTTGGAGTAGAGTAAAGTGGTCGTGACCAACCTCCAATGTCTCCTTTGTATCCTCCATAAGGACTCACCAGCGGAGCTATTCCAACAATAGGTCCACCACTGTTTGGACCCATCAGTGAGCTTGAACCAGGGTACACACCGGGGGCAGCAGAAAAAAGTAAGTGCTGTGAACGTGATGGATTTTCATGAAGGCGAGAAGCAATTTGATCTAAAGCCTTTTTGACAATGGCAGCTTCTCCAGAAATCTGTGGGTTGTCAAAAATAAATAATCAAAATAAAAGTAGTCAACCGTAACATACATGTCCATGAATAGCAACAAAGATCCAAAAACAACAAATATTGTCCTAAACCGCACAATTGGACCTATGATGGAAGGTAAACAGTCCTGAAATCTAACTAGTACTTAATGAAGGTATGTTAAAAGTCATAAATCGCATTGATAATGCAACTAACGAGAAAAATGAGAGAGGATAAACTTCAGAAAGATCAAAGTAAACCCTATCAGCAGGCATTGAAAGACTAAAAAACCATACAAAATTGAACATACCAACAAGCTTTCCAAGTTTATTTAAGCAGAGGAAGTTATTAAAATGATGTAACTTGGAGGAAGTTGTTTAATGTTTACATCCAACAAAGTCACAGAAACAAAACATTTTGGGCTGGACTTACTGAAGGATAAGGAAAAAAGTAAACAAACATACACATGAAAGATATGTTATACCTGCACAAGCTCATCCGTGCTCAGTGCACAAGGAGGCAGGTGTTCATCCTTTAAAATTCGTATTTGGGCACCTGTATCACTACGAATATTTTGTATTATCTGACCACCTTTTCCGATTATACATCCAATCTGATCTGATGGTACAAGAAGTCTAGCAGTTACTTTATGACCGCCTTCAGAGTCATAGTCGTTGTTATCTTCTGCAATAATTTTATCATGCATCCTAAACAGAGCATCCTGCGCAGGACAAATATTATCACCACAATCCCCATAAGCATTTGTCTCATCACTGGCACTGTAGATGGTAACAACTCGCTCATCAGAACCTGGAACTGTCTCCCCAATCCTAATTTTGGATTTTGTGTCTGCCCTCAATTGCTTAACGATTTCCCCTCCACGGCCTATGATGCTTCCAATCTTCTTAACCGGGCACAGGTAGCGATACACTGTATCTTTTGGATCAATGGCAAAATGGTCTCTATCATCACCTGAATTTCTTCTTTTATTTCCTCCATTGTCATAATCAGAATGAGAGCGTGTCCTTTTTCCATAACTATTGTTGTGACCCGCCATTATCCTGAATCAATAAGTTTTCTGCCACCAATTACTATATATTCGGTTCCATTTAGAGTAACAACTAACAAGACAGACCATCGACAGTCATAAGCCAGATCAAAATGCCAACCTATCAATTAGCAACTAGCCCAACCCATCTAAAAGAGATAACAGGACTGACTCAAACCTATTTACCTGACCAGATGACCTATGTGAGATGAACTGAATAGATTGGAAGTTAAAAAAGCAATGCAGCAGCCCTTGTTTTTTAAAGGGAACAAACTAGAAACAGTGAAAAAAGTCCCCGGGCTCAAGAATGTGGAAGCTTTCTTATATTAATGCTACATTGCATTAACCAAAATACAGAACCACGCTGAGAAAAAAAAATAACAGAAAGCTTGAGCGAGAATGAATCACAAACTAGCTGAAATCTCTCAACGAAAAATAACAGAATACAATTTTAATTATGTAAAATAAAACGGGGAACCAAATTCCATAAACAAAAACCGTGGAAATATGATACAATGTTTGAAATGTCTCAACGAAAAAGATGTTTTCGACTAAAAAAGAAAAATCGCTCCAAGAAGCATCTCCAAAACTTAGTTTGAGACATCGCATATACAAATCTAAATCTGAGAGAAGGAAGTTTGAAAGTGTACCAAACAAGAAATTAATCGTGAATAGGGATAACTTCAGAGCAAAAAAACGAATGGAAGAGAGTAAAAGTTAAGGGAAAACGAGAATGGGATTACTAACCTTCAAAAGCAAATGGTAGAGATGGTGATAAGAAACGATATTCTTAGGAAAAAATCTATTCCAATATGGGGCAGTATTCTCCGTCTATGGATCTTATTTCTAGGGTTTTGACCGCCAATTCGAGTCTTCTGTTTTCATGATCTGAACATATCCTACCAACTTTTGCTATTTAAAAGATAACCCCTGACTCTTCGGAAATTACTTAAAAGTGCCCCTTAAGCTAAATGGCGGCAACAATGGTAGTCAACATGTTTTGGTCGAAGAGTAAATAAATTTGCCTTGTAGGGAATGTGGCTATCATGGTTGGTATTTAAGCTTTATTATTTGTTTTGAGTATTTTTCTATTGTACAAGACTGAGATTCAAAATAAAAAAAAATGGACTATATAACTAACTTAGGGTCAAATTTTTTTGTCGGTTTTGAGCTTTTTTCTATTTTACAGGGATTCAAAATTAAAAAAAAAAGGACTGGAATCCTCATAAAACAATAATATCAATGAGTGAGTAATTACTTGTATACAACTTTCATTTTTCTTTATGCAGTACACTTAATTTATCTATGATATTTTCTAAATTAATATAAATTTTGTAAAATGTTCTTCAAATTCAAAACGTTTGCATCATTCCCGACATTTTTGAAATTGTGGCTACTTAATTTTGCAACTGCTACTGGACGTTACTTTTTAAGATGACGACTTTTCCATTGAGGCAGCATTAGACTCTTAATTGATTTATTTTCGTCTAAGTAGTATTCAACATCTCTTTCCAAAATATTGAGATATATACTGTAATATATAATTAAATGCTTCAAGAATACTTTTGTTTTCGTATAAGTTGGACTTGGAGTTTAGGCCTTGATTCATCGCGTACGCCCCCGAAGATCATTTAAACCCTATTAGAGCCTGGTGCTTTTATAACACTTTTTTCTTTTTGACAATTATTGGCACTGATTATTCGAAATGCAAATTATGCATTATGCTTTTGATGAGATTAATTTGGATTCTGGAGAAACGAAATAGGAAAAAGAATATTGGAGTAAATAGGCATAGGGGAGAGTAAGCTTGACAGCAGAAGACAAATGAGTCGTAAACATATAGACTCATGAAATAAATTTGTTTAAAAGAGAATTAAATTGTGTAAGAGATTAGACCGACTAGTGGGAAATAATTTGACTGACAGCCTGACATTTGACTGTTGACACTTGACATCTCCACCACCCCACGTGTGACGACCAGTTTAGCTTTTGATTGTCTTAGTATTCCTAACTTTTTCTAAAATAAAAGTATAAAACTATATGTTTACGAGTTACGACAATAAAAAAAGCTGAACTGTAATATATTAGAAGGGATTTCAAACCGGGTCATTCTTTTTTTTTTGAAAAACAAATCGGGTCATTC
>CAOJBJ012097239.1:0-13257 GCA_948291685.1 Euphorbia celastroides | reverse complement strand
GCGGAACTTGGATTAGGAAGTCAATTGCAACTTTGTTGTTGAAAAACTATTAAAATGCCGGCCACTTCCTTTCGTATCAATAAAAGTTTTTAACTATGACATTGTTAGGGGAACGTTACGATTGCATTGTGAGTTTTAGTTAATGAATTCTAGAATTTAATTTTTATTCTACTTATCTTGTAAATACATCTGTTGTTGATGTGAGAAAACTGAGCAATATCATATAACTTGTAGTGCACATACTAATTCTTGTCTTTACTGAGATTGAAACTATGGACTATAATTGAAGAATAAATGGGAATTTTTTTCGTAACTAATTCCCGTGAATTTTAAATTTGCAAATGGTGGTACTTTTCTATTATCCAAAAATCAGTTATTAATGCCAGCTCCACAAAATCTTCTCAATAGTGCTTCTAGAATGAAAATTTCAATAACCATGGATAAGTTTGCAGGCAGGAGCAGCTAGGCAAGTGTGGTTTAGATGGTTCTGTTTATGCAACAGCAGAGAAAGTAAGTATCAGACGACATATACAAGTACATTGTAATGTCATTACTAAGAAACTGTTAAATCTTCATCTTTTGGTTTGGAGGGTATCATGCAAATGTCTAAAAGTAGGAATTACCAACTCAGTTGGTTACTAGTTTAATAGTTCATGTTTAATAGTTTTTTATCTTCATTAGTGTTCTCTTTGACATGTAACCAACTCAGTTGTCTCTGGCTGTATACGTTCTTCTATGATTGTATCTGCAACGTTCTACGGGTTTTATTCCTAGTCCTAAATCAATTTTTTGATTACTGCTACCTATGATGTCAGCTTTTTTTCCTATTGTTTATAATGTGACAGGCAATTGATGATCGCACCATTGGACATAATCCCTAGAGATTAAGTTTATTAAAAGGCGGATTAGTATATAGTAACGCTGTCGTGTAAGTACTTAGTTAGATTTGATATGGTTATCCTGTAGGTTAGTTTGAAGTATGCAGACAAAAAGTCATTTCCCTTATACTATCTGAAATTATAACATATCACAGAGTAAATATGATCAGTGTCTACTTAGAAAATATACGAATATACATCAGAGAATAGATAAACCTATAAATCTCTATTTGTAGAGCTGGCAATCTGTCTTGCGTTTAACCACAGTAATAAAAAAATATTTATGGAGGATTTTCTTCTACACATGCCTGTTAATTTTTCCTTGTCAAGTTTTCTAAACTGTGTGCATGAACATGTTGCAGTAGTATCAACATATCAGCTGTATCTGCTTCATACCAAATATACTCAATTCTCCTTTCAATTTGCAGTACAGAAAACCCCCAACATATCTGAAAGAAACACGCTGCTCTGGATGGTTGGCCAGCACCTTGATAACGCATCGTGAGAAGTATGTTCAAGCAATTTTGCAGTCTTTGCATAGTTAGCAGTATATATTCATTTGGTTAGTAATCCCTCATTCATTAAATTATAGTTATTTCATGTAAATATTAGTTAGCAGTATGGCATTTTAAGTGCAGGCAATCATGTCCTTTTTGCAAATGAAAAATATGCATTGTTTGAGAATCAGTTCTTTCTCTATTCCAGTAGTCACTCTCAAGTAATGCATTTATAAAGCGTACTGATATCAAAGGCATCATGTATTCATAACAGAAAGATTTCCTTACCAAATCTTTATATGCCTCTGAAGAACTTCTTCAGTATGTAAGCAGTAAGCACAATTCATTGAATCATTAACACTTTCCTGAGATTAATTTTTCCTTGATAGACATATTGCACCGATAGTAAACCCATCTGCTTGTGTCAATAGCTCACTGTCAAAATGAATTCTACCTAACAAATTGAGTGTTGCTGATCAAACACCCTTGCATGTGTCTATAGCTGAACACGGTCACATAATTGACAGTCTTATGTGCACCGTCGCTTCATGCAATCAAGCAGTAGTTACTATACTCTTTAGGTCTATTGCTTTTGGGCTTTTAATTATGACCTAGTTGTTGAAATTTCCTCAAACGCTTGCTGTTAATGGAGATTTCCTTTGCTTCAGCACACACATCGCGGCTCATAGTACGCCTATATTTTTGAAGAAAACATCTCGGAGGCATCCAAAGCTGGTGTCCTGTGATTCCTTATGGTCTATTAGATTTCTGTTGTGGTCCTGGGATTTAGCTAAGGGAAGTGAATGTTTTATGGTTTTTTGGTTAAAGCCTCGTTTTGAGAGAACTGCTCAATTGGTTAAGGGCTCATTTGAAAGAGCAAACCCTTTTGATCACACTTGGCTAATTTTTATGGAAACTGTAACAGCTGCCTAGTACTAAATGGACAACAATTTGTTTAAGATACACACATAGGGCGCTTATACATAGGAAACAAATACTTGGAACACTCACATAAGGACAAGTAAATCATATTAATGTTATCAAGTAATTGCTTCCAGCACATAACCGTTTAATAATCTCCTCATCTCTTCTTTCTTTACATAACATGTCAGCTTCCTCCGAGTGAACAGCAGTCAAACCTACGCCTTATTGTCTGCCTGTTTTATACACTTACTCCACACAGTTATCAAAGAACCGTAGTGTAGCCTCAGTAAGCTCTTTTCTGTGTGAAGCCATATCTCCAGTTCCAATTTTAAGCTAAGAAAACTATTGGTACAATTTCTACGTTAAGATGGATGCAATCCATTCTTAATTTTGTTTATGGAACACCTGTTCCTGTAACGATTTCAAGTCTCTGTTTTGGCTGGCATAAAGCCAGAATTTGATTTATAGATGTAAATTGAGGACTCTTTGCAAGATAAATCTGAAATTTCATTGGCTTGATGAGAAACAAATTGGCCAAATTGGATTTATTGATATTGATCCTCTTGAGATCTCCCCCTGTATCACATAAATTTTTCTACTTTATTTGGCAGGGAGCTGAACTGAGTCACCTTTTTACCATAAACCATCCTAAAATACTCGGTGCGTACATTGTTTGTCTAGTTTGTACTTTGTACTAGTTGTGATGTGACCATATCTGTTTCATGTGTCTGTGCTTTGACTTTAGGAGTTGCAAGAATAGAATTGTACTTTGAGATTCTTTTTGTGGTTATCTATTTACTTTTGGTGTTAGGGTTATACTTAACTTTACTTCCTTTCTCATTTTGTAAGCAATTTGAGTTTTCACTTTCTAATGATTTAATTTTCGTGTTGTGAACGTCTAGGTATTTTGGCATTTTGAATGGGATTAACATTTCAATATGGAATCCTTCTAGATGTTTTCTTGCCTGCCAAGTTCAGTGGTAAGTTTTTACTTTCTTGTTTGGGAATTGCAACGAATTAGAGCGCAACTACATTATCATTGTTCCTGGATTCAAAATTCTGCCATTTGCCACATTTTCAGCATGAATTAATCAACCAAGAACTTGTCTTGCTCTTTCCCAATAAGAATTGCCTTTATCAGTTAATGTGATATCGACGATTCTTGTTTACTTGTCACAATTGCTCTTGGCAGTTCTCCTCTTTTGGTCGTTAACTCAGTCATGGTATAAAGTACATTAGCAATGGAAAACTGTTATTTTACTTTCATGCACTGTAAATTCATAGCAACCCAAATTCATAGCAACCCTACGGATTTTGATTCTAATCTGACCTCATCACAGTATTTATATACAAGCTTTATCTAGCTTATGCTGTTGGCTAATTTGATTTGGCGGACTTCATGACAGTATATACTTGTTTTTTCTGCAGCTCAAGATATTGAGGGTAAGAGTATCTGCTAATGCTATGTACAAAGGGGACTTGGTTTGGCTTCTGGAAGCATTGATGAAGCGCTTAAGATTCCATATAAGTAGACTAGTTACTCAGAAAGGTCTTCATTTGATTAGGCATGCAGTTAAGCATGTTGAAGAACTAGTAAGTTCACTACTTGCTATGTTTTCATTCCATCTCAATCATCGTTAGCTTCTTAAATGTTCTCCGCTGACATTGCTCTTCTGTGCTAGGATGTTTTTCAAATTTGCTTCTGTTTTCACTGGTTATTCGTGCTCTTTCCCTATGCTTAAATAAATCAGTTGAAGAACAGAATGAATTATCATTTTTAGTAGTTGCAACTAAAATGGGAGTTGGATGAGTTTACTTGTAGCTGGGACTACCTACGCTGAATAATTGTATGTATTTGGCGACTTTTTGACCAAACACCCAAGCTGTCAGACTGCAAAAAATAGTTGGCTGAACATAGTATGCTGTAGGCATGAGCCCTTTTCCTGAAACATCAAGTCTTAATAAAGTTTGTTTTCTGAAGCATAGTTGTTTATTTACTTCATCATATATTATTTGGTATTAGACTATGGATTTGCCAATGCCCATAATAAAATACTTGTTGAAACTGTTTTTGGTATCGATGATGTTATGGCGAAATGATTTTCTTGGAAGCTAGATTTAATGCCTCTTTTTCTTTGCTATTGGGATCAATCTAGGGTGGGCAAATGATTATCCTTGGAAAAGCTCCAGATAGCCGAGTTGATGAGGAGTTCATGCATCTTGCAGATTTGGTATGCGAATTAGCTTTATCATGTTTCCTTATTTAAATATTGTAATTCCTATATATACCTTCTCCATCAATAAAAATATAGCACAGATTATTCAAAATGTAATCCTTGATCATTAACAGGTGCAACCAAAAAGTTTTCTCTTTTTTAATATTAAATATCAAATTCGTTGCTGGCACGTGGGAAAGAGGCCTTTTGTGAAGTCTTATGCTTCCTGTTTTTCCAAAAGATATGGCCTTCAGAATACATGCATTCTGAACAAGTTAACTCCCTCCTTTGAGGCTTTGACATCTTTTCTGTTTCAAGAAACTTGTGTTTAAGATATCAATGGTTCATTTAAGATTATGTTTTTCTTGTCTCCTAATTTAAGGTAAAATTGTCCACATAAATGTCAGTTCCTCATAAGTGTTTGACTTTTTATCTTTCTAATCATCTACTTGATTTTCTAATGTCTTTGATCTCTTTTTGTGTATCATCTCAATCTACCTAATCTATTGTTTGCATTTGCGTTGAACTTGTTGCATGCTAATGAATGCTTGCCTATCTTCTATTTGCAGCATAATCAGGGTTCAAGCATCCGTATTCTATTATTGTACAGGTAATGAACTGCAATTTTAAGTAGATGAATTTCCTAATGTTATTTTCTGTTTCATACCCATTCTTTTTAGTGCTAGAATTTGGTTCAGTTTTTTAAGATATATCTTTTTTCATATACAAAATATTGATATAGTTCTATCCCTATGTACAGGAGTTTCATGGTTTTGTTTTCTCTTTTCATTCCCATTATTTCTAGTGCTAGATTTTTGCCCATTTTCAAATATAATTCTTGTATATGCAACAGCTTGATTAGTTCTGTCCTCTTGGCCTGTGAACAAAAAGTCGGGCTTGGACACAGTTCTTCATTAGTTCCTGGCCCAGCCAATTGTTCTTGGATTTGAAATTGAATCCTGGACGTAAAAGAGTTCATAATTTTCAGAGAAGAATTAATACGTTAAGTTTAGAATCAATTTCGAGGCCCAAAATTTAGTTGACTGGGTTGATCTGAACCTTTGTTGCATTTTTAGAAGCCAACCCAGTCAAAACCAGCCCTTAGTCTATCAATATGTCTAAGAAAATCCTACTCTATTGTTATGAAATGACAGTGTTTTACTTTTATAGTTGGTTCTTGATTATTGTTAATTTGTGCAGCGAGGAACTCTCTCACATGCTCTATGCTGCAGCAGACATGGTGCTAGTTCCTTCGATATATGAGCCATGTGGACTTTCCCAAATGATTGGCATGCGATATGGTGCGGTATGTTTGAATATTTAATACCGATTCAATGTATCTAGCTTATTTACGACCATTTTTTGTTATTTTGTTACCAGAGGATAAAACATTCATAGGCAGTTTTGAACACTTGATTATATTATATTGGGGATAACTTCAAAAATCACCCAAAAGGTTTGACTGTTTCTCAAAAACATCTTTGAGGTTCTTTTCGTGGGTTGCTAAAAACAGTCGACAATTACTTAGAATAGTCGGATTAAAAGACTTAAATGTCCCCCTTAAATAACAAAAGATAAAACAGTAAAAACCAAATTTCCACCTCCTTCGTTATACACCATTGATGACGGTGCCTTTACCCATAGACCACAAACCCTATCTCAAATCCATTTCGATCTCATCTTCAATCAATGGAACTCAAGAAAAAGCTATAAGTGACTGAAGATAAACTGGATATGAAACTAGATTCTGAAGAAAATGGTAAGTTAAAATTAGCAAACCAAAACTATATCAATGGTATTTTTTCAAAAAAATATCAATGGTTGGATCGGCAATTCAGATTGCAGTGTTTTGAGTTTGGGCAAAATTATATCAAAACTATATCAATGGATCGCAAAATCCCCAATCAACTGATTCTTAAAAAAAAAAAAAATCCCAGTCATTCCTCCTTTAAGACGGCCTCCCCCGCTGTCGACTCCGGCGATCTCGACTCCCCTTCCTTCACCAAGTTTTCCTTTCCTCTTTTTAAAAGACTGAACCTTGAAGGAACAGCAGTATAATTTACATAAAATTCAATCTCTTGACCGAAAATAAAAGAGAAAACGATCGGCAGGAGTAAAAGAAGAAAAGGGTGCGAAAACAGGTTTGAGATTAGGATTTTGGTTAGAGGTGAGAGGGGACTGAAAGCCAGTGCCGCTGGAGCCATTAACGGCGGCGAGAACTATCGGGGAGAAGATGGCGGTGGATTATTGGTGAAGCGGAGTATTTGAATAGTGAGGTGGGAATTGATTTTGTGGGGTTTCTTTTCTTTTTTAACTTGTACAGTAACTTTTTTTTACGGAGGAGTTTTTAGTCTTTTTAATCCAACTATATTGAGTAATTGTCGACTGTTTTAGCAGCACCTTTTTTTCTCTCAAAAAGTTACATTGTGGTTTCAAAAATTTTCAAAAACACACTTTTCAAAATTTTGAAACTACATTCGAAAGGGTAATCTTCTCCATTTTGAATTGAAATTTTGCCAGCTTCTTTATAAAAATAAAATACACATTACGGATGAATTTGAGATTTTTTTGAGATGTTTTGATATTTATTTTAATTAAAAACCGAGATTCTAACTTTAAAAAATCATAAGAAAATGAAAACATTTCTGAAAATTACTCATATTTTGATAAATAATTCACAAATAATATAGTTAGAATATATGAATGTTGAATTTATTTAAATAACTTTTATAATATTATTAAAACTGCAATTTTTCAAAAATATACCTTGTGGTTAGCCTTTTTTGCAAAATTTTGAAACCACAAGGTACGTTTTTGATGGTTTTTTAAGTTATCCCTATTTGTTACCAGTATTGTCAAAAAAATGTTTAACATTTAATTACATAATAACATGCTGTGCAGTTATAAAGTATACCATGTTTGTGTGCCAATCAATGTAAAGTTGCTCAGCGAATAAATATCAGTAGTAGTTTGCTGGGGATGCCTAATTTGTGATGTCAATTTCTTGCAGACACTGTTTTCGATATTGATGACCAGCAAAACAAAGAGATAGCCAATGGGTATATTGATTTACAATTTGGAACTTTATTCCTTATCTTCGGAATTCCTATTCTTATTCCTCAGATTACATATAATTCATTAGTCTATATTGATCCATATAGTATTAGCACCAAAACCTTGGTCAACATGCTTTCTTCAGTCTATACTCTTCCATTACCTATTGATATGGTTCTTCTGGATTGATAACGAAGTGGAGAAATTCCTCACAGATAAAGCAATGAGTAGGGGAGAGCATTTGGTTCTATCGAACCTAACCGAACGAACCGAATTGCTTCAACGGTTCAACCGAAGTAGTTCTCACAGTTAGGGGAGAGCATTTGGTAATAATTATAATGAAAAATCGGTAAGTTCGGTAAAACCGAATGCTTGCCCCTGAATGAGATCATTTCTGTTAATGTATATTAGCCTTTGAATAAGAGCGATGCAACCCTTGCTTGTGTTATCTCATTGAGAATGGCTCAGCTCATTGGTCAAAATACTCTAGAAAGGGAGAACTGTAAGGGCAAGGGGTAGTGTTTCTGGTATAAGCCTTTACCATGTCAATTTAAGGGGAGATAATATGGGGAGAAGGCAGTAATTTATTTTTTTTTTGTATTTGGCCCTTTTTAAAATCCGACTCTAGTCTTGGGGTTGAGAGACAAGCATGTAGCATCTTAAGGGGAATTGAATGTTTTTGCTAAATCCGTTTATCTTTGTTTTCCTTTCGTGTTTCTGTTAGTTACTTTATTGTAAGATAACATGCACATACATTTATATTCATCTTTTGCATATTAAGTTCTTAGACGTCATAATGAATCTGTATTGTTTAACACTGTTCATTTCATAACACTGAACTCTTACTTGACCTGTTCAGTTACTTTTCGCTTTATCTGGTCAGGTTTGTTTTTGAAGGAATTGACGAAGGGTCCTTAAATTATGCTCTAGATGTGCATTCGCCTATTACAGAGAAAGTAAGTGTAGCAAGTTTTACTCATCATCAAGCCAGTTTACGCTCAAACCTGAATTGTTTTCTCCACTAACTCTCTCTTGGTGTTTAATCAGCATCCAACATCTCAATATTAAGTCCAATCTTATAAATTGTTTGATTTTTAAGTCTGGACATTGACTTTTATAAAGGGCATGCTAATCAATTCATTTTTGTATTTTTGTGTCTCATCTCGTCTTTATGCTTTTATATATATTTCACTGGGCTGATTGTGTATTTGATTCTGGAGATAAATGTCATTCTTTTCAAAACCAGTCAAAGTGACATGTGTGCAAATCATAGTTTGTCTTGTGTAAAGTATTTTTGGAACGGTTTCTTAAAATTAAAAATGTCAAATTGATGTCCTCAATCATTTTTTATAATCATTTTTACGGAGTTCACTAGCCATAGATTATTTAGTTAGAGATATTTGGGGCTTTGACTATGCAGTGGCTGCAATGTATTTATTTGTATTTGACAAAATAAAAATAACAAAGTTGTTCAATATTATTGCAGAACCAGATGAATGGAACAGCATTGTGAAGAAGGTAACTGAAATCGATAATAGTTGGAACAGAACAGCTGGAAAATATATAGAACTTTACAACTCGGTTCGAGCACATTGATGATCATTGCCTTGCCAGGTACACGTCACAAAGTTTCCTCATCAATTCAGATTTCACTGATTGATCATATATGCGTCATTTATAACCTATAATTAGTGAGCTTGATCTATTTAAGACTAGAAAACGCTTTTTCGGATTTATGTTAGTGGAAAAGCAACAAGACACATGACAAGTCGGTTGATGGTTCGTTCTAGCATGCTAGTGATAGTTTGATTTCAAATATGTATATACTTGAACATATAGATCAAGTTGGCAACATCAAGCCATGAAATTACTACTGTGGCATTGTGGCCTAACAGATTTTGCAATGGACATAATAGAAGATTCATTCTTTTCTGGTCAAGTACATCACCTTACATTTGTCACAAAAAAACAACCACCCCCGACCCTTGTAAGTGACCTCATAGCTCCTTTAACTGCAACTCATAGCTCCCCGACTTGTTATGTGGTAACTTCTGATCGGTTTGACTTTTTTAAGGTTGAAAAAATACGCGGTCACTTTGAAAGCCACAAAATAAACTTTTGGAATCCCAAGGGAAATATGGAGTCACTTTAAATGTCCAGGGTGGGTGTCGGAATAATATAAATATTAAGATTGGGTCTTACCTCATGACACTAGGGTCTGGAGGTGTTATAGGACAAGTTATGGAAGTTGGTGATGTATTCAGCCTTTACGTGTCCGTGGTAGAAATTATCATTTTTACCAAGAAAAACAAACTAAATCTAATGGTAAATATTTCTAGCAAATATGGTCGTGTTTGCTATATTGATGCTGCTGCTCAAAGAAAAAGCTTTACATTCTACTAACGTAAAAAATTCAGGTGGCTGTTCTCATCATTGGAATGGAGAAGTTGTAAGTTTCCCTGCCGAATTTGTTCTTTTGAAATCTAGCATGTAAGCTCATAATTTATTTTGTTTTCCTCTTAAGTGTAATTAATTGTATCACAGACTAAATAATTTATTAATGTTAATCGGAATGATTATATTTAAATCATTTGCTATATCTTTGTGTTACTGTAATTCGGTTCCTTTTACTTGAATTATTGAGTTCATATCACATTTTTTTAGAACACGGGAATTTATATCGTTTTCAAGGTAACCTAAGAAATGTACCAACTTCAACCAAAAAATAAAATCAAATGTAAACTGTGTCATAAAACAAGTTTCTCGTGTGGATGAACTCCAAAAAAAAAACAATTCTTGCATGTAAAATAGCTCAAAGCGTGAATTTCGCTATGAAGGACAGGTCTTCTTTGAAAGAGCCAATCCAAAATTGAAGGACAAGTCTTCTTTGAAAGAGCCAATCCAAAATTAACATAAGCTTTCTCAAACTTCTTTTTTTGACTGAAGAATATACATAAGTTTCCAATAAGATGTAAATTTCAGTTCCTGAATATGAAATTCAAAGTTAGCATACACCATATGAAGGGATGATTTGACATTACTTTTTCAAATTGTTTTTTTCTAAAAGCTCCATTTTAAAACTTTTTTTAATTAGTAAAACCAACATTTGTTTTTCTAAGAAAAGTTTGTTAAAACATGTTGACATAAACTGGAACATTAATACCAAACAAGACCGAAAAGTAGGTGACAATTTTTTTTAGAAACAACAGCTAAAACAAAAATGCTGAACAAGCCTTTGTCAATGCCACAAGCCGTAACTCATTTGAGTAACCGGATCACATCACAAGGCAGAGTTTTCACAAGCAAAATATCTCAACCCAACTCTCAATTGTGCAATGTCAAGAAACCCATACTTTGATCTAAGGGAGAGCATTCGGTTCAACCAAAGTAGTTTCTACAATTAGGAGAGAACATCGGGTTCTCATCAGCAATTCAGTTTAGTAGAACCAAATGCTCACCCGTAGTTTAATCTAACCTTCAGTATTAAACCCTTGACCATACTTTCTTTGCTATTAAAAACCAAGCACACTTTCAAATCAATTGGGGCATTTCCATAAAAGCATGTTCAACGCTAACTATTTGCTAATTAAGAAGAGAAAAACAACAAAAACAACATTACCATTGCTGTGATAAATTGACAACAAAATCATGTGTTCCTACCAAATGGAATCAACGATGAGATCAGCACCATTGAAGCAACCTTACCCTAACTTGATGAAATCGGCTACACGATTACAAATATTCAAAAATATTACAACGAAATTAAACAGTAATTCCCACCTCAACTAGAGCGAGTTTTTCTCAAAAGAAGTCAATGACATTTTTTTGTATTTTCCTTCATTTTTCATTATTAATTTTCGCTTCGAAAAAAGGGTAGTTTTATAGACCCATACAATGACTAAATGCCCCCGGAAAACCTAAAAAGTTACATGAAATTCGAATAGGGCACATAGTGTACAATCTAACCCACAGCACTAAAGCCGCCTTCTCCAAAGCAACAATCCAAAATGTAAAATTCAACAGAATTACCAAAATTAAATGCTATTCTAATCTAAATTTCTTGCCCGGTATGCCTCTCCCCCCACAATTACCGATAAAACAAACAAGAACAAAAACAAAACAGCAAAAACATTTTTGTTAGAACAATTTCAGCAATTCAGCATACCTGACTTTCTCCACCTCCAGGACTCAGTGAAACAAGAATTCCTCAGATGACAGCAAAGCACCTCAACTATTCTCCTCCTCTATCAAAATAACTCATCAAAAGCCTCTAATCTCTGGTACTCGAAACCGTATCTTCAGTACCTGAAATACTACTGGCAGTTTCGGTTCTTGCACTGTGATTCGCATCAGTGGCAGCAGCTGTTGGTGGTGGTGGTGATGGTTTTTTACCATCATCCAAGTGGAGCTTTTCAGCAAAATTACTGGATATTTGGTTCACAGTCCCATCGGCTACTGAACCAGAAGCCCCAGGGGAAAAATTAGGTTGTTGTTTGGCTTTCCTTTCCTTCAAGGCTCTCTCCCGCTGATTGTAAAAATCAAAATCATCTAATATAGATGTATGCGCGACATAATCCTTAAAAATCTTCAGCATTTCAATTCCCTGAGCTAGTTTCACCTAATTATAATTTAATACCAAAAGGACGACAAGAAAAAATTAGACAGAAAATGGAATAAAACAACTACTAACAAAGCGGTTATTGGATAGTGAAAAAAATGAATATGGATTAGCGAGATAGAAAAAGTGATGTGCATGGCGCACCCAGAGTTTTTTTTTCCTCTACCAAACCGTGTTTTTCAATTTGAATGCCCAAAAGGCTACGATACCATATATGCAAGGGCTGCGTGAAAAAATAATTATGAAAAAAATTCAACATGAAATCAGTTTTATCACTAACAGTTTAATTACTAAAAACAGACTTTATTCAGCTACAGTCATGTATATCCGATACAAGCATACCGGTTCCTAGTTTAAGGGTTTAAATATCTAACCAGTCGCCAGGCTTAACCAACAGGACAATATTTCAGATAAGGTTTCTCATGACCAACTTTCTAGGTCCTCTTTCAATAAGAAATGAGGAATCGAGTTTATCTCAAACAGAAAGAACTCATCCAAATAAATCAGGAGCTAACTGACAGCGAATAAACATTTTCCCTCATTTTTGGCAGAAATATGAATTCCATATGCAGTTCTCTTTTTAATAATAGGCCCATCAATGAAAAAACTGTTCTAACAGAAAAACAGAACAATAAGGATACTGCCAAACGGATGACTCAATGTTTTCACAGAAACATCCCATCACCTAAAGGAATATCAGATGCATTTAATAATGAAGTTTCACAACCAAAGTTTTCTCGTGAAAACAAACAGTTATTAAGCACTCGATGGCAATGCTATACATGTTCAGAAGCCACAGTACAAGGGATGCACATAAAAAGTTAAATATACACAAGACAGTAAACAAGTCATCACACCAAGCATTATGCTTTCTATCATATGAATTGAGAAGTAAATAGCTGATAACATGTTCTGAGAAAGCAAACTTGCTCACCTCTTGACAATCTCGACTATGAGTAACAGGCTTGTTATCATTGTTATCAAGAAGAATATGCCGGAATCGACTATTAGGAACGTCTTTTATGATATGCCACTGGACTGCAAACTGACCACTCCACCGATCCTGTTGC
>CAOJBJ012096766.1:0-13993 GCA_948291685.1 Euphorbia celastroides | reverse complement strand
TAAGAGGGTTGGATTGCGTCAAGCATGTGGGTGGTGGGGAACTCAAAAGAATAATTTGAGGTGGTAAGTGTGGTTGGGGATTATGAACAGTGGACGTAGAGGTAGTCGGATAAGGAAAAACTTTTTCATCAAAAAGAACGTGACAAGAAATGAAAATCTGATTGGAAGAAAGTTCTAGGCAACGATACCCTTTGTGAACACGGCTATACCCAAGAAAAATGCAAGGACGAGATCGAAAATCGAGTTTACTAGACATGTAGGGACATAACCACGGGAAGCACAAACAACCGAAGACACGAAGTAAAGAGCAGTCAGGAGAGCTATGGAATAGACGAGTGAACGGAACATCAAAATTTAGAATGGAGGATGGCATCCGATTGATAAGGAGCACCGATGTATCAAAAGCATGTGACCAGAAAGACAATGGTAATCGGGCTTGATGTAGTAAGGATAGACCCGTTTCAACCACATGTCGGTGCTTACGTTTGACATTTCCATTCTGTTCAGGAGTATACGGACATGACATGCGGTGCTGAATTCTGTGTGAAGAGAAATAAGATTGCATGGCACGAAATTCACCACCACCATCACTTTGAAACACCTTAATGGGTCGGTTAAAAATTTTTTCAACATGAGCACGAAATTGAAGAAACATTGAAAACACATCAGATTTACGAGTAAGAAAATAAATCCAACTATATTTAGAATAATGATCATAAAACAAGACATAATAACGAAATCCATCAATAGATTGTACCGGGGAAGGACCCCAAACATCTGAATAAATGAGATCTAAAGGACCTGAAACAGAAGAATCCGACAAAGAGAAAGATAATCTATGACTCTTACTAATAGCACAATGAGTACACATGTGATGATCAGAAGAGTTATTACTACTAGCTAAACTATTTTGACTCAAAACTTTCTGAACTAATGGATAACTGAGATAACCGAGACGAGCATGCCACGTTTGCAAGGAGGTTAGATGAGCGCAAACGGAAGACACTGGAGATACGGCTGGAGCTGGAATGGAGTAAAGACCATTTTTATTCTGGCCGCAGAGGAGGACTCGTTTGGAATGAAGGTCCTTCACAACAAAAAAAGGTGTCAAAAAATTCAACTGAAACATGACTAGACCGAGTAAGAGAACTAACAGAAATCAAGTGAGACATGGATTTAGGAACAATGTAATAAGTTATTTAAGGACAAGGAAGTGTTAGGAAGACGCGAGGAACCAACATGACAAATTTGAAGAGAGGAACCGTTACCTAGTTGAACTTCTTCTGGGCCAAAATATTCTGAATGAATGTTCAAGTTTCCTAAATCCGAGGTGATGTGGTGCGTAGCACCACTGTCCATGATCCAACCGTGGTTCGAAGGAGCTGTAGTTGTGAAATGAGAGCTAGGGGGCGGGTATGGAGAGGTAGTAAAGGAGGGTTGTGGGCGAGGGTTTCTATATTTGGTTGAGGGACATTCTCTCGCATAGTGACCTGAACCCCTGCAATTATAACAAATAATATGAGTCATGTCAACCGAGTTGGATACCTGAGGGCGAGGAGGCTGGCGGGTTGAATAATGAACTGGAGCAGGGCCTAAAAGCGACGGGGTAGGGGAATAGTTTGGACGTTGGGACTGTCCAAAAGGAAGCTGCACCCCTTGCACCCGCCGAGAGGTAGAAGACCCAGATCTGCCGCCCCGACCCCGACCCCGAGAACCTGCCTGTCTTACAGAGTAATGGACAACAACTAATGTCAAATCTTCAATTGGCTCAGTAAAGCGTTTCAACTGTCTTTCTTCAGACAATAGGAGCCTGAAAAGATCATCAAAAGAAATTGCAGTCATGTGAGCTTTGAGTGAGTGACAAAAGTAACTAAAAGGACTATTTACCCCATTCAAACCATCAATATTCGAGTCAACAAGATCTTCTTCAGAGATATAATATTGCAAAGACCGAAGGCGATCAAACAACACTGTCGCACGGTGCATATAATCAGACACAGTTTCAGCGGAACCTTTCTGAAGAGAATGAATTTGTTGTTTTAGTTCTCAAATTTGTACCTTCGACCAGACGCATATGTGTTCTCGAGTTTGAGCCAAGCAGCCCTAGCTGTAGTGACGCCAACAACCTGAAGTAGGATGGACTGATCGATTGAATTAAGAACCCAGCCAAGAGCTTGGTGATCCTGCCGTTTCCACTGAAGATATTCGGGATTAGGAGCATCAACAATAAGAGGTAGGGGAGCCGGAAAACTGCCATCGACGAATTTTAGGAGATCACAGCCAGCAAGAATAGGGGTTATAAGAGTCTTCCACAATAGAAAATTGGTTGAATCTAATTTGATATTCAACTGATGAGTGAGTGTTGGAGAGGAAATAGGAGAGGTGGCAGTGGAGTTAAGCATTGAAGACGAAGAAGAAGATAGGGTTGATTCGGTCGACATGGTAACGATGGTGGAGAGGGAACGGACAGCGGCGGTGGGCAGAAAAAAAAGAACGACAGTTTTGCCTACTGTGGCTCTGGTACCAAGAACGATTACACTAGGGTTTGGGACACTTCTCAACAACAATTGAGAGAGAGAGTATGCACTATATATACACGTAATACACAAGTACAATATTGGTCCATATACAACTATAATATCACACTATCTATCATCTTCTCAGTAACAACTACACATATTAAGGGCCGTTTGGTTTTTTTTACAACCAGTAATTCTTCTTGGCTTTAAAACAAGTAATTTTTGTAACTAGTGCAATAAAACACTTGACCGAGCTTGATATTGATGATAATTTGGCTTAGGATAGAGTTTTATCGTGTCATGTAATCCATATAGTCGACTCTATCTAACATGAGATAAAAGCTTGATTGATTAGACGATATGACAGTAATACACTTGGTTTACTGTGTAATAACTAATACTTGCTTGTTAATGATTGTCATTAATAAACATAACTAAGTATAATTTCGTGTCATAAGATAAAAACTTCACAAGCAACATCGAAATCCATGTAAACTTTATGCCTCTACGTGAAAATGCTCAGCAACATAGGTGCCCTATGTGTTGAATTCAACGGATGAAGCTGTTAAGATTCGAACTTCTAATCTTTAGACTTAAATGGGTCTTATAAGTTTTTAGGTTAAATGGTTTCATCAAAATTATATACTTGGCCAAATATTTCTTTCAATTTGTATTCATTTACCCCTAATAGATAATTGTTTTGGTAGATATTTGATTATATATAACAACTAAGTTGAACTCTTGCATGACTAAATGTGTACCTATAGCTTCCAAATAAGGAAAAATAGGAATTTATAAAGAATGTAACCAAAGACTAGAATAGGAAAAATGAAAGAATAAAAGCATGGATACTTATTCAAAGAAAAGTCATGTAATTTTAGGAACTCTCCGAGCAAACTAAAAACTATTTCTTCCTTTTTTTGAGCTTCAATTTTTCTTTTTCTTCCCTTTGTTTTCTTTTCAATTCCTCCAGTTTTCTCTTCTCTTTCTCTTCTTTCTTTCCTTTTTTCCTTTTCTTTTCTTTTCAGCTCTTCCAATTTTCTATTTTCTTCTTCTTCCTCATCTCTCCTCAATTTCTCTTCTCCTCTCATTTTCTCCTTCTCTTTAGCCCTTTTCTCTATCTCTTTCTGCTTTGCTATCTTTCTCTTTTCCTTTTCTTTCACTTCTTCTCTGCTCAATTCCCTCTTTACACTAAAACACATTTTGTTCAAAGCTTTTCACTCTCACCATTCACAAAGACGAAACCTTTCTGTATTTATTTGACCTGAGCCGGCTCATTTTGTCCATTTCCTATATCTCTTCACCCCCTGGCACCATTATAGCCAGCCGGCAACATTTGACATAAATGGTGTTTAATTTACCAGAAAATGTCGCTTTCATTATACAAAATATGAAATTTAAAAGCAAAAAAAATAAAATAAAAAAATTTAACTGAGAAAGAGTTCGATTTCAAGTGAACCGAGTACAGAGCCGAATTTTCTTTTCGCCTAAACAATTTAGGCCGGAAGTAGTATTTTGGAGTGTTTGTATGTGGCAAAAATGTCTATTTACCGATGCAAAATTTACCGAAAATGTTGGACAGAACCTCTTCTGAAATATCATCTCCACTTATCTCCCCGAGAGCTAATGCAGCATCCTTCAAATCAATGGTCCAAAAGTCTAGAGGCAATTCATCCTTTATCGATAATTTTAATCTTGCTAGTGCCTCCTTCGTCCTCATAAGCTGCTCGCATTGTCTCTGTAAATACCGACATTATGCAGATTAAAAACTGTTTGATTGACTGAGAGTTCTTGGTATTCATAGAACATTTAACCAAAAACCGAAATGAAACAGAGGATAAATGTAAAAACTTGATTAAAGAACGGTAACAAAAACCTGGTTAACTGTCCATTTTCTTCCCCCGGTAGGAATCTGGTCCAGACCCACAATTTCCGATATTGCCCTCTCGAGATTTTGAATTCCTTCGCCATTGACAGCACAAGTGCAAACATGCTTGTTAAAGGAGCTACTGTACTTGTCAATCCATTCCAATCTTTCGGAAGAAACCGTGTCTATCTTGTTAACTACTAGGACCATTGGTGTCAAAGAGCCAACAGATTTCTGCAGTTACAAAAATCAGGAACAAATTTTCCATTCAGTTCAACTCAGTTTAGTTTTTATTCAATAAGTTTCAATTCAGTTAACTTCAGTATTTATTCAATAAGTTTCAGTTCAGCACTGGTTCAATAAGTTCAGTTCAGTAGAACTTAGCCATTCGGTTAAAAAGAACAAGCCTCAATTGATGGGTTATGTTAAAAGAAAGTGCCTCATTTACCTTGTTTGATTCGATCCTGTTAAGAAGTTCGGTATCTTCTGAAGTCCACCCATCAGAAGCACTTACTGTCATGATGATGACATCAGCCCCCATTGCAGCTGCTTCTGATCTCTGTACACCTGCAAAAGAACTTTGCAAAATGATTAATTTCACACATTAAATCATATTATAATGGAAAGAATATTGTCGATTTGTTATGATGTTGAGAGAGTTATACCGATTTTCTCAACAATGTCATCAGTTATCCTGATTCCTGCTGTATCAAGGAGGGTTACAGGGATACCAGAAACTGAAATGCTTGCTTCTACAACATCTCGTGTTGTTCCAGCTATATCTGTAACTATTGCCCTCTCACTCTGCATACTAAATAAAACATTATACTAAGAATATTGGTACATAATTAAATGACTATAGTGAATCATATAAAGCTAGTAACTCTCTCAAAGACAGTAAATTTCGGTTTGAGATTCTGATAAATGTAAAAAAAGAATTGACATACTTTGCTCCATGCATTGAGAAGGCTTGACTTCCCAACATTTGGACGTCCCACAATCGCTATCTGCAAGATTTTAAGAACATCAACGTATGAGAATCTAGCAAAAGATACATGAACCACGCATTCATCTTTTATCTAATACGAGTATCGATCTTTGCAGAGATAGAAAAAATTCAGCTAAACAGAGTAAAATGTTCCATAAAGACATAAAAATGAGATATTGCGTTGGCATTTATTTCGTAAACGGGCACTTATTCTTTTCCAATTTGTCACGAGTTAGAACATATTGTGCAATATCAAGTACTAATCCTTAGAGAACCCAGTTCTTGAAGGAATTGAATTCATTTTAATTATTTTTATAGAAGATTTGTAAATTTGCACATGAAATAAATTGAACTGTAAACAAAGAGAACTTAAAAAATGATATGCAGATTATACCTGTAATCCGGATTGCAAAAGTTTGTCATAGTTAGCTGTCTCCAATGCGCTTTCAACAGATTGAGACATGAAGAGTATTCGGTCCATGATTAGGTTCAAATCAAGAGGCAGCATTTCATCATCAAAGTCTAATCGAGCTTCAATCTCAGTTAGCAGCTCAATGCATTGACTTCTTAGTGATTTCACCAATGAAGCAAACCCACCCTGTCGAAAAACGCGTGTTATCAAGCACTTGTTGATAAGAGCTTTCTGAACAAAACTATCAGCCCCTAACCTCATTTCAAGAGAAAAATGCATTGATCACATAAAGTGAGTAAAAGAAGACATGCCTGAAGTCCAGCCAATGCTGCGTCTGCAGCAGCTGCTGACTTGGCAGAAATCAGCTTTCCCACATTTTCAGCTTGGGACAGTTCCAACCGGCCATTCAGAAATGCCCGGAGAGTAAATTCACCTGCAAGAAGAAGTTATACTGAATGTTCAATATGCTTGTTAATGAGTGAAAACCAAACCAATTAAACATGAAAACCGGACTAATCATGATCCTATCAATGGAGCATACTAGTTCATAACAGTCATTGATGTAATTCTGGCTAAAATCTGGCACTGGGATTCAGAACTCTAGATGCCATACCAACTAAACATTTCGGTCCCAATCTTTCATTTCCGGTAACCACTTTATTATACATACATTATTGCTACTCAGTATCAAGCAATAATCACACTTCTCTAATGTAATAGTTATGTATTAAAATACAAGATAGAATACGAAACAAACCTGGCTCGGCAAGTCTAGCTCCAGCAGCAAGGCAAGCTCTCAGCACACGAGTAAGGCAAACTTCATTTCCATGGCACTGAAGTTCCACCACATCTTCACAAGTATAAGATCTCGGGGCCAACATAGGCAAAGCCAAAACCTGAGCAAAATGCAAACAACACATCAATTTCATCTACAAGACAGCAAAAACCCTTATTCACAACAAATCAGCTAAATTTCTTTACTAAAACCCTAATTGAATGGAAATACCTCATCAATTACATTCCCCTGTTGATCCAAAACTACTCCATAGTCCACAACATGGCTTGTAGGCCGCCAACTGCAGCTCTTCTTCTTCTTTCTCGCAGGTCTAAAGACGCGGGAAGCGATTTCTACCGCAGATGGTCCGGATAATCTGACAATCCCGACGGCGGCGGCGGGGCCGCCGATTGAGGTGACAATGGCGGCGATTGTGGAGCCCGAATTGCCGGAATTTGAGTTCAAAACACGCTGGTCTTTGTTGTGGTGAATGAGAGTGGTGGTGGAGTGTGAATTGGGGGAAAGAGTGGAATAGGGTTTTACAGGGGTTTTGGGAAATTTTGGGGGGAGGAAGAAAGATGGGGTCTTTTGGTGTTGGAAAAGAGATGGGAGTGTTTTGGCGGTGAAGAAATTGGTAATAATAACGCGAATTGCAGGGAGAAGAGACTGCGCCATTGAAATGGATTTTGAAATCTGGTGTGAAAGACAGACAATTGAAGAAGATGATGAAATAACTGCTTAATGGGCCTGGCCTAATTTGTGAGGTTTAGTATTGGGCCTGAATAGAGAGGTCCAAGCCCAAATTTTGAACGTAAAGGTTATTAGAACAATTAATTATTGATTATGATAATACAATATGGTGGACCGTTATGTGTGAAATTTTTATTATAATATTGAGAGTCAAATTTTTAGTATTAGCATGTATATAGACTTGTTTGAAACCTAGGTTCAATCCAACTAACCTAACACTTGCTCACCTCACTAAAACACCTAATTCATAATTTCAAACTTCCCAATCTTTACAATTTGGTTGTTAGGTTAATATTTTTTTTTATTTAAGTGGGCTCAATATCTAGTCATACTTAAGTAAACAAAATTTAGTAACTCCCGTCTCTTATCTTTTGTTTTTCGGACATTAAACTCGTATATTAACACTTTTAATTGTCCATTTTATCCCCTTAAAAACATCAAATTACCGTGTAAATGTCAGATATCAGCTTCTTGGGATTAGATGATAAATTCATGCATATTTTGACATATTTTAAAAGTTATAATAGTACGAAAAACAACTAAAAGTATAAAGGAGTAAGTTGTTTGATAAAAGTGCAAGCAACTGAAAACATATTTTACATAAAATGTCAATCTTTATAGCTAATTCCAAACTCCTATATAATAACAATAACAATAACAACACAACCCTTCATACCCAAATCCCAAACTCCAAAACCAAAAAAGAAAAAGCCCTTACAAAGTATAACAACGAAGTAGTTATTGGCGTTCCCATTATATTGCAACACTTTAAACTTCATCATTCCCCATTTTCTCCCTCGTCTCCTCTATACAAACAACAAACTCAACGAAACAAAAGCTCAAACTTGAGGGGGCAATTTGGGAACACAAGTGGCCACAGCATCAGCAACCGTAAGAAAGATCTTGTCTTCGCCGATCTTGCCGGCCAAACCGCCGGAGTGGAGTTTGTCAATCACCACCGGCCCCGGGTTTGCCAGAATCAACTGCAAAATCACATTTTCAGGTTAATTTTCTGTTCATTTTTGTTAATATTTTGCTAATTTGATCTTAATCGAGCTTAGTTGAGTAATTAAGAGTGTTAAAACCTGAACGTCTTTCTTCTTTAGGCTCTTGTATAGCTCTTCTAAGTCGTGAATCCCACTTGTGTCAATGTCGGTGACAGCTGCATAAAAATGAAATGACTTATTAAACTGTCTGAACTTTTATTTTATTGTAAAGTTATGAAAAACACTTTTCGATTGTTGCAGATAATATGTTACTTACGCGACATTTCGACTATTATATATTGGATTTGAGGTTCGTGTAGTTTTTTGAGTTGTTCTTCCTCGTCGATCAGCCATCTCAATATCCTGCAAAGAAAGAAAAATGTAAGTTTATTCTCTTTGCTTTATCTAGTAAATGCATTTATTAATCTATATTTTTTTATTATTTAAGTGTGACATTTAGACCAATAGATAGATCCTGTCGAAAACTATGAGTTTCTATGAATTCGAACTTATCTAGCTTCTAAGAAAATTCTCTCGTGTAAATCTAATTGAATTTCCCATTTTTAAGCGAGTCTAATTGATTTTCCCATTTTTAAGCGAGTCTCGAGTACACTGAATATAGTCCTTTATTTTAGCATGTAGGTTCAAATCAACCCAAAAACTTTTCGATACCGTGTATCTAGTTAACTCGATACATGGTATCGAAGATGTATGACATATAATCTATCAGTTACGCAAGAAATTTTACTACCTTCAACTAAATTTAAAATACACAAAGAAATTTACTTACCTCTCTCTAATGTAATTGGAGTTGGAAAAATAAATAGCTGAATCAACTCTAACAATCAAAACTCCAGGAATCTTAGTAGCTTCAGGATATTGTTGAGAATTTCTATACAATGTAGTCCCCGGTAATTTCCCTAGCAACGCAGTCCTTGGCCTTGTCACTTGCAACAAAATTTTCGCAAACGATATTGACACCTACAAAAAAAACGCCTTTTATCACTACTCTCAGCCAATCAGAATGTGACACGTCAGTATAATGTACCAGCTCAGCTCTTACCGCGATCAAAAGCCCGATCTCCACGGAAACAAACACGACCCCGAAAAATGCCCCCATACAAGCAATGAAGTCGAATTTATCAATCCTCCATATCAAAACCATTGCCTCAATATCGATTAGATTTACCACAGCAGAAATGATAATAGCTGCAAGTATAGCGTTCGGTGTGTACTTGAAAAGCGGAGTAATAAATTCCAATGTCAAAAACACGACAATTGACATAACAATGTTCGATACAGCAGTGTGGCAACCCGCCATGTAGTTGACAGCAGACCGCGAAAATGAACCTGAAAACCCGAATAAAAAGACAAACTTTATTTAGCACTTATAGACTGTTGTAGTTATGTTAAACAACTTTAGAGAATTTTTTCTTATTTGTTTCTAAACTGTACTCTAAAGTTATTTTAGAGTATTTATTTCCTAATTATTATTTTTTGAATCGTACCGGTTGCTACATAGCAAGAAGTCATTGAACCGACGACATTCATCGTTCCGAGTGCTACCATTTCTTTGTTTCCATCAAGTTGATAGTCCTTCATAGCTGCGAATGTTCGGCCTATTGCTGTTGCTTCCTGCAAAACAAACCCGAAATTCGTTACAAATTCAACGATTATTCGATTGCCCTTTGTATTATGAGGGTTTTAGAAAGTTGTCTAACCATTAAGGCGATCATCCCGGAGACAACACCAATCCGAAAACCTTTACCGAGATATTGACCGCTGAAATAAATCTGTTTGAGAGACGACGGATTTATCCCTTTCTTGATATGTTTCACCTACATGAACCAACAAAATCACCCGAGTTAGTACTTTCTCGAGTTCAAAAAAGTTCAAATCTTTAGGACTCAAAAGTGTCAAAGCATTATGAATGCTTACAATTTGAACTCCATCCTTGTCAGCACGGGTTATAAACACGAAAAAGGTCGACAAAACAACAGAAATCAACGGTGCAATCGCCGGAACCCAGAAAAATTTCTTGTTTTTCTTCCCCTAAATGACCAAAAAAAGAGTTAAAAAACAGTACTTTAAGAACTAAAGTTTTTTAAGAGATAATTCGAGACTTACAATGTACTTGGCGATAAGTAGGAACGCTAAGAAGGAGATACCGATAACAATAGTTTGCCAATTCCACTGCAAAAAACATTCCCTTTCAATCACTAGAATCCCGAGAAAAATCCGAATAAGATAGTTCAATCTTTGAATAACTTACTCCGTGATGAGCTGAACGAAAAACCGATTTAAGTACCGAAACTATATCGGTATTTGTTGTAAACTTTTTTATCCCCAGAAGTCCTTTAAGTTGCTGTAGTGCAATAGTTATGGCAGCTCCTCCCATAAATCCAACAATAGCAGCATGTGAAAGGAAGTCAATCAAAAACCCGAGCCTATAAAAATCACGAATAAACTTCCCATGAGTATCATAAACTATATACCAAGTATAGAAAAATGTTACTATAAATTTTTCTTTTTTACCTGAAAATACCGAGTGTTACTTGTGTAATCCCGGCGAAAAAGGTAGCAGTGAATGCTAGCCTAAGGTATTCTTCGGTATTTTTCGGGTCAATTTCGCTTTGAAGCAAAGTTCCTAATAGAAGAGACACCACAGCAACGGGCCCTATCGCTATATCTCGGGAACTTCCCATGAATGCATATATAAGAGGCGGAACAAAGCTAGAATCTACAAAAATATCGAACAAAAACATAAAATTCACCGAACTTAAACAACATAAGATGTAAAAATGTATAGTATATACTTACATAACCCGTACTGTGGGGCCAAATTTGCCAGTTTTGCATACCCAATATCCTAAAAACCGAATTTTCGGGTCAATAACAGGGTTTTTTGTAAACACCAATATGCTCAAGTACTAAAATTTTGTTACCTGCGGAATGCAGAGACTAGCAATGGTTAGACCAGCGATAAGATCGCCTCGAAATTTGGTTAAGTTGTAATTTCGCCCCCACTCGAGAATTGGGAAGATGGCTTGGATGCCTAGGACAAATTTTCTGGACCCGGGTTGGTCTTTGTAGGGGCGGAAAGGGTCATCAGAAAAAAATGTTTCTTTCACGGTGGCTTTGAATTCATCAAAGATGTTTTGTTTCGGGGGAAGTCCAACCCGATGCACTTGATGTTCAACTCGGGAGTCCATTTGGTCTCTTTCAGGTGTTTTGTCTTTCGAATGGACCGAAGAAGACATCTTATACCTGAAAATAGACAACAATTCCTAGGTAAGAACTAAGTATAGAAGCATTGAACATTAATCATAAGTATTAAGGAAAATTAAGCTAACCGAAAAAGGATTAACAAGGAGATTACTTGAACATGCAATGAAGTTATAGTTATTGCTACTTATATAAAGAGTTGAGGCTATTTTAGAGTCAAACTCACCAGGCTTGAAATGAAAATGAGAAATTGAAATCTCACTTACTTTGTCACCTACACAAACTAACAAAGTAGACTTTTTAACAAAATAATAATTTCATATGGTCTGAAAATGTAGGAAATATATAATAAAATATATAAAAAGTTGTACAAAGAAAAATCAAACTTGGAAAAGTGTAAACTCAACTCATTACAACCATCCAGGTAAGTTGGTTCTATTTGGTTAATTGGTATATTGGGAATAAATTGAACGGTCAAAAATAAAATATTCTCAATAACTATCACTCGACATATACCATAAGTATCACTCAACACATACCGTTCAAAAGGCATGATAATTTTAACCTTATAAAGAACACGATTCACAGAGATAACTCTATCGACACGACTTTAATGTTCGAGGCACAACGAATAACTTATTCTAATGTAAAAATAAAAGATAAGCATCTTACTTCAAACCCTTTTAAGGAAAGCCATAAAAAAATATGCTGAAACAAGCAAATTAAGATATGATTATCTAAGCATTAGAAGTGTTATAATATCATTATAGTCATCCCTTAGAAGCTTAAAATACCCAACAAAATGGCCTGAACATTCTGTAGAGCCAAGTTTCAGAAAAAAATAATCAAATTTGATTAAACAACTAAATTATACATCTAATTAAGATTCAAATCAAGGCACTATTCATTCTACCAGCTAACATTAAATTAAATTGCACACTTCCCCTCCATTTACAGGCAAGAAAACAATAAAAAAATCATAACCAAAACTGGAAAACTCGAAATTAAAAAGAACAAAAAAAAAAAGAGAGAATTCACAGTATAAAAAAACTGGTATTTTTCCAAATTCCTCACCTAAATAGAAACCGTTGATAGTGGGCAGCAAAATTACTCACCACTCAAATCTCTGTATATGAGAAAACGAAACACGAAAAGTGCCATTATAAAAAAAAACACATCAAAGGCAAAAAGGGACTGAGTTTTTAAATAATGAAAAAGAGAAAACATTAATAATTACCTTATTAAAATCACCATTAATCACTGAATAATTAACGAGAAAAAACCCAAAAACCGTCCAGGTTCAATGAACTTTCCCAGGAAAAACTCTGTTTGGTTGGCAAGAAAATTATTGATCTTCACTTTCTCGGGAAAAATCACAGGAATCAAAAGAAAAGTTTTTTTCTTTCCTACAGTTTCATGGTAAAGATGGGAGATTTAAGACCCAACAAAAGTTACAAAACGAAGAGATTGTAAAGGTGCGATTTTTATCCCTTTTTTACGTTGGATTTGTCAACGAAATTGAATGAAGGAATTAATGAGAAGCTGGAAAAAGAAGCAAAAAGAAAAAAGAAAAAAAAATAAATTGCAGTTTTTTCAGGGTCAAACTCTGGCACAAGTGGGGCCCGCTGGGGGAGTTTTGTCAAAGTTGAACTTCGACGGTTTTAAGGGAAAGTACTTTGAATTTCAAATACATTGGCTTCTTTTTTATTTTGATTTAAGTTGTTTTTTCTCTTGTAGTTACACGTGGACTATAAACCATTGACTTTGACAAATAGAATTTGGATTTGTAATTGTATTAAATTAGTCCCTAATTGCATAATTATTTATCATAGAATTGTATTTTCTTCGGTTCAATGAATTCAGGTTTGTAGTTATTGGTTTTGATGAAAACCCAATGACTTACAATAGATAAACTCGTGACTACTCTAAACAACTCTGTAGAACTGTATTTACACTAAAATTCATTCAGTACTCTGGAAAAAAAAACATTACCAACAAATTTTACACAAAAATTATGTCGGTTCAACGAGACATATTCGTTTTACTTAACTATTAGGAAAAAGATGAAACAGTAAATCGGATTTACATTAAGTTCTGATTCAAAGTAAAGGAAAGATAAAGTACTGATATTTTCTATATAAGGATGAATGAAAATAAAAATTATACTTTTCTTAATTTGATGAATGTCGACATATATGAACTATTTTATTAAATCAAATTAAACAAAATTTATTGTTCTTTTATAAGTATGCAAAACAAAATTGTACTTTAAGATATCGATAGTCAAATAAGAGTAGAATCTTTCATATTTATTAGTGGTTGAGATAATTTTTTAGTTTAAATGTCGAATCTGCTAGATTCTAATTGAATGAATTTCCTTGGAGGGGATAACAAATTGGAGGAGATGTATTGGGGGATTAGGGACACAAAAGTATGATAGTAAGCACAATAATTTTGCTACAAATGAAAAT